>CM064567.1:41856173-41935022 GCA_032716605.1 Paralithodes platypus | reverse complement strand
AGCTAAGCTCTAGCTTAACTGCCCTGTAGTTGCTTTGCATGTAATTTTGCTGTGTTTTTGACTGATAAACATTTGTTTATCGAGATTGCTTTTGTTTACATTTGTACCGGTTAGTGACGACCGACGACGCTCTAAAGTAAACAAACTATTTGCTTGTTTCATATTATAAAGTTCTAGCACTTATTGTAGATATTTTAGCCCTCACTGTAGTTAAATGCTTAGCAAACCACCCAGTAGTTATCTTGCATGACATTGTACTGTAGTTTTGACTGATAAACGTTTGTTTTTCAAAATTCTATTTGTCAAGTTAATAGAGACGCCGCCGATACCAGTGCCACCTGTGTACGCATAAACAAACCCTCTTCAGCCAATACTGTACTTGGTTGAACTTTTTATCTTGGTTATCTATATAAATCGCACACACTAACATTTGTCAAGATAGTTTTAATATTGGGTAAGAATAATTTAGTTACTGTAATACTTTTGATAGCCTATTTATTAATCACATTTCAGATACTTGTCACCATATTAATAGGCCTCTCACACTCTTGCCAGGGATATTACTAACTCCATTATTATTATTATTGTGTCGACCACTGTATAAACTAATATACAGGCTTTACCCTAACTGTATCATACTGCTAACATAATTTTATTTTTATTTTCAGGCATAAAATTGTGTTCTATTGCTAACATATTCTTTTTGCGATCAACATATTCTTTTTGTGATTTACAGGCATTAATTGTACCATATTGCTAACCAATATATTTTGTTACTGTACTGTATACTGCTTTCCAGTTTTCTCACTAGGCTAAATTAACCCTCTCCCACTTTTTTTCCAGTAAATTTTGTAACAAATTACTAGTCTATTTACAATTTTCAGGCTTTATCTGTGTCATACTGCTAACATAAATTTTTGTTATATTTTCAGGCATAAATTGTGTTCTATTGCTAACATATTTGTTGTGATTTACAGCCATAATATTCTTTTTGTGATTAACATATTCTTTTTGTGATTTACAGGCATTAATTGTACCATATTGCTAACAAATATTTGTTGTTACTGTACTGTATACTGTTTTCCAGTGTTTTCACTAGGCTACATTAACCCTCTCCCACTTTTTTTTCCAGTAAATTTTGTAACAAATTTCTATTCCATTTGTGATTTTCAGGCTTTAACTGTGTCATACTGCTAACATAATTTTTTGTTTTATTTTCAGGCATAAATTGTGTTCTATTGCTAACATATTTTTGTGATTTACAGGCATATTAATTTTATCATATTGCAAAAAAAAAAATTGATTTTCAGGAATGAATTGTATCACATTGCTAACATAATTTTTTTGTGAATTTCAGGCTTTAATTGTACCATTTTGCTAACATAAATTTGTGTGATTTTCAGGCATATTGTGATTATATCGTCATGGCGCCGCAACGAACCTGCACGAGTTGTTCCGGTAAATTTGGCCCTACCATGTTTGTTGATACTGATGTCCAAATTTGTAGATTTTGCCAGCTCCGAGAGAAGATTGCGGATGAATTGAATCCAGCTCACCTCAAGATCGATGCCCTGACTACGAAGCTTGAATCCTTTCAAGAATTTGCCACACTCAACGCAGGAGTGCCCTCGGCCCAAGAAACCACTACGATTTCAACCGCCATTCCAGTGCATACAGTACCGGTACCGGTACCCACACCAGCAGCTACCTTAGATGTTGCAGATAATAATAATGACTCTACTCTCACTCCCCCCCAGGACAACTTTCAGTTAGTGAGAAACAATGTGCATCCCAGTACCAGTACCAGGAAGGTCATCCCGACAACATGCCAAAACCGCTTCAAAATTCTGGCTATTGACAAGGAAGAGGAAACGGAAGAAGTTCGGCTTGTGGGCGACTCTATGGTCCGTGGCCAACTAACCGAGTTCTGCGCCAGGGCACCCAGGACCAGAAAGCGATTCTGTATCCCAGGTGGTGGCGTGGACGACATTGTTGCGGCTGTGGAAGAGGTTTCCAGGCTCGCCCCCGCAAGCACTACGTACGTCATCCACGTTGGATCTAACGATGTCCAACGGACGCAGTCAGAGGAACTACTTTACAAATACCGGCGGCTGATCAGGTCCTTCTAGGAAAAATCTAATAGAATCTTAATTTCAGGAATTGTTCCCCGGATTGATGTAGAAAACCGATTATACAACATAGCTACCAGTACAAATCGCCGACTAGCCAAACTCTGCAGGGAGGAGGACATCGGCTTTGTCGACACGTGGGATCATTTTTACTATGATAAATCTTTGTTTTCAGGAGATAGTGTACATCTCAATGAAGTAGGAGCTGCACGTCTTGGTCGTCTGCTGAACGATGCAGTCAAGGATTTCCGTTCAAAAAACGGGGTCAACCAGACCCCAGACAGGGTAGTGTAAGTTAAATACGAACTGAAAATTCAGACAATGCACAATCAGTAACATCCAACTCTAATACTCTTAAGGTGTTTTATGTAAATGCTCGTAGCATACGCAATAAATGTTCAGATCTAGAGGAAATCGTGTTTACAGAACATTATGATATAATTGGCATTACAGAATCTCAAATTGCGAATATAGACATATCTTACGTACTATTAAATAATAAACAAGGAACTAAAATAACACTAGCTTTATTATACAGACCCCCATCTCAATCAGTGCAAACCGACAGTGAAATTTATGACAAAATTGCAGAAATAACTAACATACAAGATACCGTAATTCTTGGCGATTTCAACTTACCCGTGACTAAATGGGGCGATATTCTTACTTCACACTCTGGACACGACCGCTATGCTAACTTGCAAGAGAGTTCACTTTTTCAATTTGTACAATCTCCGACCTGTGGTAATAATGTGCTTGACCTTGTACTCGCAACAAAAGAAGAATTAATAGAGAATTTGAATGTTGGTGATGAATTCAGTAACAGCGACCATCGTACGATAACTTTCACTTTAAAGTTTACTAGTAACAAATCAAATAGCAGCATTGAGAAAGTCCCTAATTTCAAGAAATCAAATTTTCATAAACTTAAATCAAAGCTTAAAGAAACTGACTGGAGCTTTCTGACTAACAATAACGACATAAATACATCTTGGGAGTGTTTCACAACCACTTACCTTAAGGCAGTGCAAGACTGCATACCATCGAAAATACGGCGTCCAGGCCATAATGATAAGCCCAAATGGTGGAATAAAGATATTTCAGACTGTCTGCTTGCTAAAAAATTTGCTAATGATAGATTAAAATCCTCACAAAATGACGAAGAACGGGTGAAATTTGTAGAGCTACGACGCAAAGCCAACAAAATAATTAAACAAAGTAAAAAGACCCTGGAGTTACATGTTGCGAATCAAAGTAAAACAAACCCGAAAGAACTCTATAGTTATATCAGAAAGAAAAAAGTAGTTACTTCAACTGTTGGACCGTTAGTCGATGAAAATGGAGAATACACCAAAGACCTCGAAGTACAAATGAGTAATGCCCTCAATACCTTCTTTGCATCAGTTTTTACAACCGAAGACCTCAGTGATATCCCTACACCATCGCCGATTCAGATTGATAATTCAGATGTTCTAAGCAATATCACCGTTACAGAGAGAGAAGTATTGAATTGTTTAGATAAACTCAAGGTAAATAAAACGCCTGGACCAGATACAATCTCACCTAGAGTTCTAAAGGAAGCTAAGGATGAGCTCTCCAAACCACTGACATTGCTATTCAATGAATCCTTGCAGTCTGGGACTATGCCTGATCAGTGGAAGCTAGCCAACGTATCACCGATATTCAAAAAAGGCAGCAAATCCCTACCCAGTAACTATCGTCCAATTAGCTTAACCTCAATTGTATGTAAAATGCTAGAAACGGTCATAAGAGACAGACTCGTAAATCACTTAGAGGCACATAACTTACTTAAAGATACTCAACACGGCTTTCGTAAAAAACGTTCCTGTTTAACAAACCTCTTAGACTTCTTCCACGATATCCTCAACCTCTACGATGAGAGTAAAGCTGTAGATATTATACACCTTGATTTTCAAACGGCCTTTGACAAAGTTCCCCACAGACATTTACTGCTAAAACTAAAAGCGCATGGAATACAAGACGGTGTGTTGAAATGGATAGAAAATTGGCTCAGCGACAGAAAGCAAAGAGTAGTCATAAACGGTAAGGCATCTAAATGGACCAATGTAAGTAGCGGGGTACCCCAGGGATCGGTACTAGGACCAATTCTCTTTCTAATTTACATCAACGACATAGATGAGGGTCTCACCTGTTCAATCTCAAAATTTGCTGACGATACAAAAATTGCAAATAGCGTACTCTCAAAAGAACAAGTTGACGATATGCAACACAATCTAGATAAATTGTCATGTTAGGCCCAAATTTGGCAAATGAGTTTCAATGCGGATAAATGTAAATTACTACATATCGGATACCTAAATGAGAAAGCAAACTATTCGATGAATGGCACTCAGCTTAAGAATGTAGACAAAGAAACCGATCTGGGAGTAACAATATCGAGTAACCTAAAACCGAGTCAACAATGTTCAGAAGTTGTTAAAAAGGCAAACAAAATAATTGGCTTTATAGGCAGGTCATTTGAGCATAAATCCAAAGAAGTTATCCTAACCCTTTACAATTCCTTAGTCCGCCCTCTTCTGGAACACAGCATTCAATCCTGGTGCCCTTATTACCAAAAAGATATAAACAAGCTAGAACGAGTTCAACGTAGAGTTACCAAAATTATACCTAGCCTAAAGAACAAACCATACGAAGAGCGTCTTAGATAATTAAATCTATTTCCTTTAACCCAGCGCAGATTAAGAGGTGACTTAATTCAAGTATTCAAAATCATAAAAGGCATCGACAATATGAACTGTAGTAAGTACTTCACTATCGACCAATCTAATTACACGCGGGGAAACGGTTGCAAAATTATTGGTAAATCTTTTAACTCACACGAATCTAAGAATTTCTTCTTCAATCGAGTTGTCAACTTGTGGAATGGGCTTCCCCGAGACGTTATAGACTGCAGCACCGTTGATTCATTTAAACTCCGCTAGACAAATATCTCGCATCAAACACGCGACTGACTGCGTTTGTAAATGAATAACTTTATTTTATCCCCCCCTCAGTTACTAACCCATCTGTCCCTACTAACTTCCTAATCCTGCCACGGACATTAGTTCTAGGGCAGTAGTTCCCTTTCCAATGTTCCCTTACCCACTCTAAACCACTGTTTGGACACTTGATCCTCAGTATTTTGGAGGACAAGCAGCCTAGAAGGGTCACTAGACCTGTTGTTGCTTGATTTCCTTTGTACTCCTTTGTACTCTCTCTCTCTCTCTCCCCCCCCCCCCCTTCCTCCACGATCTGTACTGAGCCAGAATTTATAGTCGTCTAAAAGATCGGAGGGAGTTAAGGGGTAATATATCGGAAAAGCATATATATTTCATTTATTTATTTTTTCCCGCTGGGAGAAGTAGTATGGGAGAAGAGATTCCATTTTTTCATGATCATTATCCGACTTTATGTGTAGAAGCGATCAATGTATTGCCTCGGTGAGAGAGAGAGACATAGATACACTGGCCACACAGATCTTACGATCCCTGCGAAGTGGCCAGGACTTAATTCTAATAGAGATAGCAACCCTAACAGAAAGTGGAAGGAAAGGATAGCAAAGATGAAAAAGAGAGAGAGAGAGAACCAATACAAGATTGGCTGAACTAAAGACAAAATCTATTTAAGACAAACTGGCCAATGAAGACTAAATGGAAGGGGGAATTGGAAGTCCAGGACAGTGATATTGTAAGTCGATCTATCTATCTATTGCCTGACGCCGTGATCCCCGAAGGGGTGGCCACGAAACGAACCGCCCCCATGCACCTCTGTCCCCAGTCAGTCGACGCCCCTCCTTCCAACCAGCACCGCCTTCATTCATATCCTTCCTCACTCCATCCTTCCACCTCTCCTTTGGTGCACTTCTCCCTCTCTGTCCTTCCACCTCGCTCTCCTCGTACACCCTCTTAGTCAATATTTCTCTTTCCATACGTTCCATATGGCCGTATCATCTCAAGTTGTTCCTTTTCACACTTTTCAGCACATCTACCTCCACACCACACCTCCTTCTTACTTCCTCATTCGTCTGTCTATCCCTCCATGTAACTCCGCACGCACTTCTCAAGTAACTCATTTCCACCGCTCTCACTCTTGGTCTGAGTCTCTTCCTGAATGTCCAATTGTCCATGCTTTGCTTTCGTAAGTTAGTGTCGGGATTATCATACTGTCATGCAAGGACTTCTTCACTTCCATACTGACCACCCTATTTCTTGTTACTGCTTTCAACGTTCCTACAACCCTCTTCCCCTGTTGTACCCTCTCCTGCACTTCCTCATCCATAGTCCCATCTTTACTCAACACACTGCCCAGATACTTAAAAGAGCTGACGATCTCCATAGCCTGACCGTTCAACTTCACCTCACACTCTGTGTGAAGACCATAACCTTGCTCTTCCCCGCATTTACCTTCAAATTCCGTTTTTCGCACACTGTTCCAAACTCATTTACCAAACCCTGCAGCTCCCATTCATTATCGCTCATCAGAACTGTATCATCCGCAAACAGCAGTATAGGCAGCTTCCACTCATTTCCCTCCCTTTTCAGCGATACACCAACATCCACTGCTCTTCCTAGTATTTCTTTCATGACTTCATCCATATATACAGTAAACAACCACGGGGACATCGCACACCCCTGTTTCAACCCAACACTCAGGTCAAAGAACTCGCTCTGCTCGTTCTCCACACATACTGCCGCCTTTGCACCCTCATAGATGCTCTTCACTGCTTTCAGCAACTTCCCTTCTACTCCGTATATTCTAAGTACTTTCCACATGCCTTCTCTATCCACTCTGTCATAGGCCTTCTCCAAGTCCATAAAGGTAACATACACCTTTTGTTGCTTCTTCAGATATTTCTCCACAACACAATTCAGGGTAAAAATCTGAGCCACACATCCTCTTCCCTTCCTAAAACCTCCCTGCTCGTCGCCTATCCATTTCTCCGTTCTCACTCTCACTCTCTCAATCACTACCCTACTGTACACCTTCCCTACTACGCTTAACCCAGCAAGTGCTGGAAGACTCTTAAGAGTTTTCCCGGGCGACTGCGGGAAGACTCTTAAGATCCTGGGCCTAAAAAAATCCATTTAAAACACCCCAAAAAAACTTGAACTTTTTTTTTTTTTTTTTTTGCCCCTGGGCCATGCCAAATATCACTCCTCCACATCTCCTCCTTCACCCCCTCCCCCCCCTCCTTCAATTATCACCTATTTTCCCTGTTATTCCCTGATTCTGTGGTCTATTTTCGTGCTAATATTAGCAAGTTGCAAGCAGGGCATTGTCATCACTGTTACCAAGCGAGTGCAAGAGAGAGAGAGAGTGTATCGATCGACAGTCTCTCTCCAGAGGTGGGGAAGTGTGGAGGGGAGGGAGGTTGCCTCAGCCATAAATTATGTAACTCCTGGCCTGTATCGCCGATTTTGACAATCCAAACGCTGTTTTTACTTGTTTTATTGCTGTAACAGGTTAATACCTTTATTATCAACGTAAAATAGGCGCATATGGATAAGTATTAATGCTATTTATGGTAAAATAACGATGTTAGTGATGGGAACAGCTCAAATATCTGCGCACAGGAATGTGGTGTCTCATACCCCCCCATGTGCACGTCTTAGGTTAAAAGACATATTCCTCGGTGGTTACCACACTCTCCTCTCTCCCCTTTGCCCTTATATAGGGGGACTATTATGCCAGTCTTCCAGTCACCGGGTGCATTCCCCTTCTCCCATGCTAGTTTGCACATTTTCCATACCCATTCGATCACTATCTCACCACCATACCTCAACATTTCCCCACACACTCCATCTGTTCCTGGTGCTTTCCCCAACTTCACTCTTTTCATGGCTTCCCACACTTCTGACTTCCTGATCCCCACCTCCTCCTCCACTACTTCTCCTCTTCTCCCTCCCATACCATATCCAATTATGTTTGCTGGCTCTTCATTCCTTACATTTAGCAACTCGTTGAAGTACTCCCTCCATCTTTCGACTCTCTCTTGCTTCTCGGCTAGCATTCTCCCATTCATATCGTTCACACCCTTACTGTTTCCCTTGCTACCTTCCCTAACTTTCTTGACTTCTTTCCAGAACAGTTTCTTACACTCCTATTTTTACTTCTTCTGTCCACCATGCTCTACCTTTCACTCCCCTCCCTCTTCTCCTCACTCCACACACCTCTTCACACCTCCTCACATGCTGCACAGATCTCTTCCTTGAACACCTTTCTTATCTCCTCCACTTCCTCCATATCTTCCAGGTCGAACCCACCTAGTCGTCTTTCTACTGCTCTCCTGTACTCTTCCCTGATTTCCTCCTCCTGTAGCCTCTCCACCCTCCTCACCATTCCACCTTCCTCTCGCCTCCCCCCAGCTCTCCTCACCCACTTCTTTTGTATCCCAACCCTAGCTACTGCTACATAATGATCAGACAGGCCCCCTCCAATACCCCTATACACCGTAGCATCCATCACAGATTTCTTCATTCTTTCATCCACACATATTGTAAGTGATAGTGTGATATAGAAAAGGATATCTAAATAATACGAACACATATTATGTTGAAATTAAAAACTACTATATCAAATATCGACATAATGCTATATTATACAATATTGCAATTACAAAATAAACGTGCAGACAGATTATAAAGGCAATAATTATGAAGAACGAATAATTTACCTAATATTTAAAAAGTATTTAATGTGAGTCAGAGAAACAACTGTCAAATACTTAAGTCGAGATAGAATGATTAATTTAATATGAAAAACAACAGCAGGAGTGTGAATAAATGTGAATTATTAAATTAGTTATGTGTGTAATGGGTGGAGGGAGGGCAGTAAAAGGCATAGGAGTATTAAAATGAAAACAAATGCGAGGATATACCGTACTCAGCCAAAACTGATAAGAAATACAATGACAGGAATGGGAAACTGTGGCTCCAAATTAACTATAAAGTCCAAAGAGTGAGGAGATAACCAATGAGAGAGAGAGAGAGAGGGAGAGAGAGAGAGAGAGAGAGAGAGAGAGAGAGAGAGAGAGAGAGAGAGAGAGAGAAAGAGAAAGAAAGAGAGAGAGAGAGAGAGGGGGGGTAAGGTAAAAGTGATGATGAGAGGTAGGTTGAACGAATGAACAAATAAATGAGGTAATATGGAAATGATTGGACAGGGGCGAAATTAAATTAACAGGATAATTATAGCGTTTTACACCCGAATATAGTCTGGCTGCTTAACACTCCCGCTTCCGGCTAAGTTTTAAAGTTAGAAATGGTAAGACACTTTTGGTTTTGCCTGAAAAATTCTGGCCAGGAGCGTTTTCGAAGGCTTGTGAATTTCTGTATTCTATCCACCAGAATGCTGTTTATTGTGATGTATCATATGTCAATGGAAAGAGGAATAACTATACTACATGATAAAAACAATATATTTAAATAAATCGAATTATGATAGTGAAAACGACCCCAGAATAAAAGTATTTCCCACACAATTGTCTTCACATCGTCCTATCTCGAAATTGTGAGTGATGACCATATAATTGTATTTGCTCAAATAATAGTATTTTTTCTGCTCTTTCCAAATCTGAAAACAGAAATTGTCTATCTTCAATAGTTCTCAAGCAGTAACCGAAAACAAAACAAAACATATTTTGCATGATATGGTTTATATCATGTTAAAATTATTTCGGTGTCACATGGTCTATGATTTTCAATTTAGGCTGCATGAATACGGCAGATAATGCTGAAGAGAATAAAAAAAACTAGAAATTCCTACGACAAATACTTTTTGCTCTATGAATATTTGAAATGAATAGCCAAAATGCGAATATTTATGCTTCACCCGTCTCCGTTCCGCCGACGGTAGCTGGGTTCCAAGCTGTTCCCCACCTCGGTGTTGTGTTATTTGCTCGGATACGTATAAAACTGTATATATCACCGGAATCGTAAAATTATGCTCTTTCTAATGGTGAAAACCAAAATAATATAGCGTACTTGGTTCGCGAGCTATGTGCAATTTTTTCCATGCAATGTTTTTGTTATGTAAATATATGAGAATGTTTATACAGTTGTATATCTTTGCCACAATATACAACTTTTATACAATTTTCCTTGCCAATAGTTATATAATGTTCACAGAACACCTGTTAGTCATGAAGGTTGTCAATTTGATGTTCTAAATTGCACACAGTTTTGCTAAACTGAAGAAATTGCACATTCAGGGAAATGACTCCTGGGTTGACACTGAAAAAAAAAACATAATAAGAAATCCAGGTTATCTTCAAATAATACATTTCAGGAATAATTATTTTGTACACGCAAATAAAATAATGAATATTCAAATATATTTCCTGAAAACAAAGTTTGTACACGCACACACAAAATAAACTAATAAAATAAAGTGAATGGTAAAAAAAAATGTGTGTATGTGTGTGTGTGTGTAAATATATAAATATATGTGTTTCTAATCTCTCAGTGGGGTTCGAACCGCCGACCGTCAGGACGATAGCCGACGCTTTAATCAACTATCGTCCTGACGGTCGGCGGTTCGAACCCCACTGAGAGATTAGAAACATTTAGTGGCTCACGTGTATTTGTGATATATACTTAATATATATATATATATATATATATATATATATATATATATATATATATATATAGTATATATGTTTCTAAACTCTCAGTGGGGTTTGAACCGCTTTCAGACTGCCGTGGTGTAGTTGATTAAAGCGTTGGCTATCGTCCTGACAGTCGGCGGTTCGAACCCCACTGAGAGATTAGAAACATTTAGTGGCTCACGTGTATTTATGATATATACTCAAAATTTGTAACTCTCATGCTTGGTGGGTTAGAATTAAATTAAATCAATTTCGGCCCGAGTTGCGTCGGGACACTCAGAAATCCTTGTATGGTATTCTGAAATATGGATCCTACGACTTGGTATGAATTGAAATATATTCGCCTAGTGGGTTTCCCTTCTCCATAACATAAATAGGATAGAGGGTTGAGTGTCTTTTAGACTGCCGTGGTGTAGTTGATTAAAGTGTCGGCTATCGTCCTGATGGTCGGCGGTTCGAACCCCACTGAGAGATTAGAAACATTTAGTGGCTCACGTGTATTTGTGATATATACTCAATATTTGCAACTCTCATGCTTGGTGGGTTAGAATTAAATTAAATCAATTTCGGCCCGAGTTGCGTCGGGACACTCAGAAATCCTTGTATGGTATTCTGGAATATGGATCCTACGACTTGGTATGAATTGAAATATATTCGTCTAGTGGGTTTCCCTTCTCCTTAACATAAATAGGATAGAGGGTTGAGTGTCTTTTAGACTGCCGTGGTGTAGTTGATTAAAGCGTCGGCTATCGTCCTGACGGTCAGTGGTTCGAACCCCACTGAGAGATTAGAACATTTAGTGGCTCACATGTATTTGTGATATACACTCAATATAGTATATATATTAGGGTGGTCCACCAAAAATATTTTTATACTTTTATTCCTCCACAAGGTTATTTTTTGTCCATTACCCATAGGTTACAAGCCTATGAAATTTCATGGCGATAAAACTTAATTTAGAGGTCGACCCATCATCTCGCTTTCTATCATAGGATTTAACCCGGAAAATATCACATACCCGAATTGGAGCACTTCCCGACATCACAGACCCAAATGGTGTTGATTTCTGAATTCTCCGGGGTTGGTAACCCCATAGACACATTTTATCAACTAAAAACTGATATACAGCTGTCTGGATGCTGATTTTCATTATTTGGTTTTCATACCGTAAATTAGGGGTAGGCCATACCCTGGTTAGGGTACTTCTAATAGAGATAGAACAAAATGGTTTGCATTTTTGAACTCAGAAGGGTCGATTTACACATAGAAATGCTTTCATATTTCATTTATTTACTAAAACCTGCAAAATATGACAGAAAAATTCAATTTCTCTATTTTCCTATAGAAAAATGATTTTTTTGGCAATATTTTGTGAATTGTCAATAAATCAGTGTCGATGAAACCACTTCTATGTGTAAATCAACCCTTCTGAGTTCAAAAATGCGAACCATTTTGCTTTATCTCTACTAGAAGTACCCTAAGCAGGGTATGGGCTACCCCTAAAATTTACTGTGGAAATCAAATAATGAAATTCAGCATTCAGACAGCTGTATATTATCAGTTTTTAGTTGATAAAATGTGGTATATGGGGTTATCAACCCCGGAGAATTCAGAAATCAACGCCATTTGGGTCTGTGATGTCGGGAAGTGCTCCAATTCGGGTATGTGGTATTTTCCGGGTTCAATCCTATGATAGAAAGCGAGATGATGGGTCGACCTCTAAATATCATTGTATCGCGATGAAATTTTGCACACAAGGAGAGGAATGCAACACGAAAAAAAAACAGCGGTGTGGAGAAAGGACCAGTGCACTTTGAAATTTTACCCCCTCTTCTTGGACCACCCTAATATATATATATATATACAAGGTGTCAAACCAGAGAAATATGATCAGTTTCCACGTCACCTAATGAGGTACTGCACAAGACTTTATTTTTTTTATAGTGGTTTTCCCCAGGAGGCCTATATCCACTTTGATGATAAAGGTGGGTGAATGAAGGTGGGTGAAAAAAGGTGGATAAATGAAGGTGAGTGAATGAAAGTGGGTGAATGAAGAAGAGAAGTGGAGAAGAGAAATAATATATATATATATATATACTGTTTATAATTATACATAGGCATATAATACAACCAGGAAGGGGTGCTCGTTTATGGCCTTGGCCTTGCTCGGGACAGCCTGGGGAACAGCAACAACAACACAACAGGGAAGGGGACAAGAAAAACAAAATTATATATATATATATATATATATATATACGGTATATATATATATATATATATATATAAAATATATATAAAAATTAAATAATAAATAAAATCAATTATATATATATATATATATATATATATATATATATGTGTATGGAAGTGTGAATTAGGTTTGCTAGATCTTGCTAGACCCCCTTTGGACTGCCACCACCCAATAGATATTACTGGGAATAATCAAATAACTCAATTAGTAGAGTCATTTTCAGAGCTTCCGTGACCGTGTTTAGGATACCAAAGTTTCTCAGTGAATTTAACAAGGGCAACTGATGCTAAAAAAAATAAGCCCCCATACACCTCACCAAAATGACAGGAAAGTTGTTATTTTAGACGTTTTTCAAAATCGCCGCCGCCGTCATCTTAAAAAAATTATAAAGTTCTATTTCTTGAAGTGAATGGCCAAAAATGACAATTTTGGTGTCTATTCCCACTAATTTTGGTGTCAGAAAACCAATGGGATGGCATAATTAAAAAATAATTAATAACTAATTACCAAATAATTAAGAAAATAAGAAAATAATTAAGAAAATCAATGGGATGGCATAATTCATGATTTAGAGTCCCATTAACCTCAACATCTAAGACAAATATGATGTTGTTAAATCCACTGAGAAACTTTGGTATCCTAAACACGGTCACGGATCCTCTGAAACTTACTCAAATAATATAATATATAATTTAAAATGTAAACCAAGAATGTTGACTGATCAATTCCTTCTTTTTCAGGTTTGTTGCATCGAATTTGGTGTGAAGAATCATAAGCATGGAACGTAGAGGATTAGTGATGTGCCTGACCCAGGACCTGGATTAAAATGCATATTATGTCAACATCCCGGTATAGCTGATGATAGTACGGACAAGACATCTGATACAAAGTGGGAGAATCTAAGGAGCAAGTGTTTTCGGTGGAAGGAACTTGATCAATTTCAGCATGCCTATGCAGCAGTGGAGTGGGACAAGGGGCCTAAAGGCCTGTACATGCATAGTAAATGTTACACCCAGATCAGTAGTAATCGCTATATTCAGCAAGCACAGAATCGTAAACGGAAATCTGAACTGGAAGAAGTTCAAGCATCAACTTCAAGTCAACAACTCCCAGGAAATGTGCCTAAAATGCTTCGTTCTAGTACTGGAGTGGTTCATGATAAGAATCTCTGTGTGTGGTGTATGAAAGGACCACAAAAAACCAGTAATCCTGGCAAGTCCAAACTTTTGCTGCTGTCAACAGTAGACGCATGGAACCGGATCAAGTTGCATACAGTTTGTCTGTCATATGAGCCTATAAGAGAAAGATTGAATACCCTACTTGCATCTATCCCAGACAGTCGAACGGCGTTTGGCTTGGAAATTCGTTAACATCGTGAATGTTGGCGCAATTATGTCAGCAACCCTCTGAAGGAGTGTTTTCCTGATGAAAAAACAGAGCATCTGCAACATGTTAATCTTCGAAAGGCCCACAATATCTTCTTTCATCATGTCCGTCAAGTTATCTTTGAAGATCATGAAATCTGTACACTGCAAGGTCTTGTAAAGGATTACAAAGGCATTACTTCAAATTATGGTTACTATTCCACAGCAAAGTCCAGTTTCGTGAAGGAAATTCTGATCAAGGAATTTGGAGATGACATAGCATTTCATGAACGAGGTCAGACGAATGTGAGTGAACTGGTATATGATACAAGAGCTGCAGGTTCATATCTTGAGGCTGCAATATCCTCTCTAGGTGTAAGTGACGATCAGCTGGTAAAGAATGTAGCTGGGCAACTCAGAGATCAGATCATCAAAACAAAAACTGTTCCTTGGCCTCCATACATACATGAGCTAGAAGAATATGAAGACCTGAATGATCTCCTCTTGAAGCTCATCACTTGGTTAAAGCACCCCACAAAGTCTGAAGTTGATGACAAGCCCCAAGTCAGATCAATTGCATCTATTTTGACCAACTACATCACTGGAAGACGTACTGCATTTGAGACAAACCTCGGTGTACTGCTACATGGTATGACAAGAGCAGAGAAATGGTAGACATATCACATAAGGATGGCCTGGGAATCAGTTACAATGATGTGCTTTTGCTTAGAGATTTCTGGGCAGTTACTGACCTGAAGCATTCAACTGAGTGTCCTTTTGAACTTTCTGAAGGAACACCGGCAATATGTATAGTCGACAACGATGACTTCAAAAGTGACACTTTGACTGGAAGTGGCCAATCACATCGTACAAATGTCATGTTTGTTCAGCCAGACCTACCTAAGCTAAGTCTACCTACCCTAGATGATGATAGACCAGTTGCAAATAGCACCTTGCCTTCGTACCTCTCTGATAACCTCAGAGAACTTGGGAGCCAGATGCAAGGAATTGAACCATACAAAACAGTCAAGCGTGGTGAACCACCCATCAGACCAAGGATAACGGATGAACAACATCTGGACACAGTTCCTCAAAGAATGAGAGGTGTCATCCATGCAATGGCCCGAGCTAAGGCAGACGGAACAAGACCAAAGCCAGAAGACCAGACTGTACCAGCCTTTTCTGGCTTCCAGGCCACGCTATCACCAGAAACCCAGAAAAGTCAAGCGATTTATCATATGACTTATCCTGATCCACCAAGCAAGACCATTCTGTATGATGCCCTGCGCAAGCTTGCAAAGGCAATTGATGACAAGAAGATGCCATTTGCCATTATTGTCGGTGATCATCCTGTCTACGCATTATTGCTAGAATTGAAAAGTGAGAATCCAGAGATATTTGCTGACATATTGACATTCATGGGGCCCTTTCATATCCAGATGTCTTTCATCAATGCAATCTACAAAAGGTTCAAAGGCTCAGGCATTTCAGATGTACTGGTGGCTGCAGGCGTCGTTGCAGATGGATCCGTGGATCAAGCTCTGCGTGGAAAATAATTCAACCGCGGTGTGCGTTGCCTTCGACTCTTCTACGAGGCTTTACTCCAACATGCACTAGACAAACGTTTGGAAGGTGCCACTCTGTGTGAAGAGATCCAGGCATCTCTCAATAAGTTACGCAGGTCAGTAGACCAACAAGAACATAATGATGCACATGCTGAGTTAGAGAGCAATGCCGATCTCAAGGGGCTCGTTGACTCCCTATTCCAGAACTTAGATGGTGCTCCACTAGCAGAATTCTGGATTTCATTCTTGGAGATGGTAGAGATACTGACTCAAAATATACATGCTATAAGGACAAGAAACTGGATCGAGTTCAAGTCTTCACTGAAGTTGATGCTTCCTTGGATGCATATTTATGACAACGATTGATATGGGCGCCATCTTCCAGATTTCATAGCAGTCCTAGAAAGTCTTCCCCATATCCAAGCACAATTCATGGAGAGTGGCATGTTTGCCACACTTAGAGCGCACCAATTACCTCACATATCTGCAGAAGAATTTCCAGCTTCAGAATCATCCATCACCAATTGACCATGGATGGCACCTTGTAAATGGCTTATGCCTCCCAGTACGCTATACCCAACCTGCACTTCCATCATTCCTGGATCTTCTAAAAACTCCAAGTCATCCACAAATGGAGAGCAGCGATGATGACAGCGGAAGTGATTCTGACAGTTGTGCATCATATTTGTCCTGCAGTGATAGTGCATCTTAATGCAGTAGGTCTCATGTTTTATTAATTTAGGATACCAAAGTTTCTCAGTGGATTTAACAACATCATATTTGTCTTAGATGTTGAGGTTAATGGGACTCTAAATCATGAATGATGCCATCCCATTGATTTTCTTAATTATTTTCTTATTTACTTAATTAGTTGGTAATTATTTATTAATTATTTTTTAATTGTGCCATGCCATTGATCTTCTGACACCAAAATTAGTGGGAATAGACACCAAAATTGTCATTTTGGGCCATTCACTTCAAGAAATAGAACTTTATAAAAAATTTAAGATGACGGCGGCGGCCATTTTGAAAAACGTTTAAAATAACAACTTTCCCGTCATTTTGGTGAGGTGTATGGGGGCTTATTTTTTTTGTATCAGTTGCCCTTGTTAAACTCACTGAGAAACTTTGGTATCCTAAACACGGTCACACGGAAGCTCTGAAAATGACTCTACTAAATGTAATAATTAGAATTAGGTAACTGAAACTTGAGAAAAATTCATAATAGTTTAATAAATTATATCTTAAGACTTATTCAGAAGTACACTAATATATTGATTGTATAAGTATTTGTAATAGTAAAATTAATGCAAGTATGATATCTCTGTTTATCACACACAGAACTGACCTCTAACCCCTAGTTGTGCGAGCTGAGGGTTCCGTCTTTTCCTGCCCTCCAGTTCTGTAGATTCTGTTTATATGCTCTTGGGTTATGCCCTCTGTATGACGTAAAACCACTCATTACCATTCTACGTGTACATCTCAACCAATCCTGGTACCTGTCCAAATGACGTATTAGGCCGGGTGTGGTCTCCAAATGTAACACGCCCTAGGTAAACTTTCCACAGTCCGGTCACACTGTATCGATGCCATATTACAAGCGCCCTGCCACATGATGTGGGCCGTCCGAGGTATGCTGACGAAATATCTGACGTATGCTAATCCCATGATCTGTTTTGGGTCACAGGCAGAAACCAGGCGCCTTACTGACTGTCTACAGTCATGTACAAGAAATACCATGTTTAATAATATGAGATGTTATACTAAGGTTATTAGAATGAGATATAATATATATATGTACCCTTGTACCTAAGTAATTCTAGGAGTAATAGTTGGATAAATTGGAGTACATAACATATATATATATAATATTTGACATAGGCATATAATACAGCCAGGAAGGGGTGCTTGTTTATGGCCGTGGCCTTGCTCGGGACCTTGGGGCTGTTTGGCCAGACAGCCTGGGGAACAGCAACAACAACAACACAACAGGGAAGGAGAAACAAAAAGCCTATTAATAAAAAAAAATATATATACAGGGTGTTTCATAAATACCTATCATAAATTTGAGAATGAATAGACCTAGCAATAATAAATATACTTTACTATGTGACGGTTTTGGAAATTGCTCATATTTACCGGGATATTACACATTTTAGTTTAAACAGGAAAGTCTAGGGGATGAAAACGATCAGTAGATTACCATCACCTCAATTACTTTATTTTGTCATAAATGTTTGAACATCAATGTATTTTACAGTATTTACAATAGTTACTCGAAGTTTCTCCCACCCTCGTTGATACAGGCTTGGGCTCGGCACATAAGAGACTGTCGCACTCTTTCAAATATCCCTGGTGTGTTTCTTACTTCTCTGCATGCCTCTTGAACTCGTTGCCACAGTTGCTGACGGGTGTCGATTTGTGTAGCATACACCCTGCTCTTCAAGTGTCCCCAAAGATAAAAGTCAAGTGGAGTTAGGTCCGGTGATCTAGGTGGCCAGGCGATGGGACCACCACGGCCTATCCACTTATCAGGGTACATAACATTAAGGAAATCCCTCGTACCTCTTGCAAAGTGAGCTGGAGCCCCATCCTGCATGAACCACATTTGTCTACGTCTTCTGAGAGGCACATCTTCAAGTAGTATGGGTAAGTCATCCTGAAGAAATCTGGTGTACACATTGCCTGTAAGTCGTTGTGGTGACATAAAAGGTCCGATTACATGGTCACCAAGAATACAGGCCCAAACATTAATCGAAAAGCGTTCCTGATGTCCCCTCGTTGTTGTTGCATGTGGATTTTCTGCTCCCCATGTATGTGTATTATGTAGGTTCAACATGCCATTTTTTGTGAAATTTGCCTCATCACTAAACAAAACCTCTGCAATAAAACCGTTGTTCTCCCTCTCTTGAGTAAGGAGCCACCGACAGAAAGCCACTCGTTGGTGATAATCATGTTCAGTCAGAGCATGGATGGGCTGGTGATGATATGGGTACAGGCCATGTCTGTTTACAATCCTCCATACTGATGCATGAGCCACACCAAATCGTGCACCAAGTCGACGTGTGCTTGTAGATGGATCATCTGCGATGGCATCAAGGATATCCTCTTCTGCATCGAGTAGTTGCTCATCATGAGGCCTTCCTCTGTCTACTGCACGTGGATTCAGTGAGCCATATTCCCGTAGTCGTCTTTCTACGCTGAGGAAAGTAGGCCGAGATGGTTGCCTCCGGTTGGGATATTGTTCACCGTACATCCTTACTGCTTCAGCTTCATTTCCTCCAGCTGCACCTAAAGTAAGTAACATGTCTGTGTACTCAGCAGAGGTGTATGGCTCCATGTCTGGTACTTTCTTAAGACTGCCAGTACATCCTTCTTTCTCTCACCTTCTCACATTACCTTCAATTTGTGAAGCTTCATTCATACAGTATTCGAACCCATGAAGCAAATTGATCGAGCACCTATTGTAAAACTGTAAAATACATTCATGTTCAAACATTTATGACAAAATAAATTAATTGAGGTGATGGTAATCTACTGATTGTGTTCATCCCCTAGACTTTCCTATTTAAACTAAAATGTGTAATATCCCGGTAAATATGAGAAATTTCCGAAACCGTCACATAGTAAAGTATATTTATTATTGGTAAGTCTATTCATTCTGAAATTTATGATAGGTATTTATGAAACACCCTGTATATAAATAATAAATAAACAAAAATATATAAATACATAAATAAAAATTAAGTAAAACAAATAAAAGTATAGATATAAAACAAATAATAAATATAATATATATATATATATATATATATATATATATATATATATATATATATATATTTTCTTTAATACATACGAGGTTGAAAGAAATGGCAATTTCTGCGTTGGAAATTTTATTATTCAAAGTTTCCAGGTCTCTGATGAGTTTTCGCTGGGTGGCAGGTAGTAGATGAAGGAGATGAGCAAAATTCATGGTGGTACAGGGTTACATAAATGTAAATGATGATACAGGATATACGACACGTTTCACTGGACAACCAGCATTATCAAGTAAGGATGGAATTATATAACAGGTAAACAGGAAGGGTATATATAGAGGGTGGAGGATCAGAGGAGGCGAAAAAACAAGGGGCAAAAATCTACTATTGGTGGAGGGGGATTCTGGAAAAGAGAAAGGGGGGACCGCTTCACGCATGTGCACTGGATGCGGGATGGTGGTCGGTTGGTGGGGTCGAAGCTGATTGGCTGCGTGTCGAGGGGCGTGGCCTAAGTTGTGTGGCGCCTGCGGAAGACGAAGCTGAAGGAGGATGTTGGGATGTAAGGCTTGGATATATAAAGCTTCGAGTATAGGTAATCTCCTTGGGTCACTTTCTTTATCGAGTATGGTGGTGTGTTTCTCTAACTCGTTGCGTGTGAGGTGAGGGTGGTTAGGGGTGAGATAGTGGTCATTGATGGCTCCAGCCTGAAGGTGAAGAGTTAGCCGACGTGAAAGACGAGTCTGTGTCATACCAATATAGGAATGAGGTCCACAGTCCTCATACTGGAAACTTTGAATAATAAAATTTCCAACACAGAAATTGCCATTTCTTTCAACCTTGTATGTATTAAAGAAAATTTATTACCTGGCTTTACTAACATATATATATATATATATATATATATATATATATATATATATATATTTATATATATATGTATGTATATATACTATATATATATATATACCGGTATATATATATATATATATATATATATATATATATATATATATATATGTATATATATATATATGTATATATATATATATATATATAATACGTATATCAAATATAATATTTGACATAGACATATAATACAGCCAGGAAGGGGTGCTCGTTTATAGCCTTGGCCTTGCTCGGGACCTTAGGGCTGTTTGGCCAGACAGCCTGGGGAACAGCAACAACAACAACACAACAGGAAAGGGGACAAGAAAAGAAAAATAGGCCTAATAACAAAACAAAAATATATAATAATAATTATAAATAAAAAATAATAAATAAAATAAATTATAAATATCCTATGTAAATATATATATACCGTACATAATATATATATATATATATATATATATATATATATATATATACAGTATATAGATATACAGTATATATATATATATATATATATATATATATATATATATATATATATATATAAATATATATATATATATAGTATATATACAGTATATACTGTATATTATATTTATAATATATAATAAATAAAAATAAAAATAATATATAATGAGTATATAATATATAATAATATATATAATAATAAGTATATATATATATATATATATATATATATATATATATATATATATATAATATATAATATACATATGTATATACTGTAATATAACTAAAATTCCATAGAGTACTTCCTGTAAGCATTCCTGTGACATATTCGTGATTATAATGTATTTATTTCGTAGGCAGTATTTACTGATAAATATGTTTGTCTTTCAAGCAAAACACTAGTGTAATATCATCAATGATACCTAGACAAAACTGCATCAATACTCAAGTGGTTAACCAAGATTCACTCCCCTCAGTCACCAAAAGTCACAAGTAACATATTATATACATATATAATTCGAATTATTCACTATACACTTTAACTGGGTAGATGTAATCATCCATAATTGCCTGCCTATAGCTAGGCATGGCGGGCCAGAGGGAGGGAGCCAAGAATTTAAAGGGCCGGGACCCTGCCTCACAGTCTGGGTGCCGGGAAACTACTGAGTTAACAAAGGCCCATGCTCCTCAGAGAGGGACGCTATGGGGTTGCTAGATACTTCCTTTTGTAACTTACTGATGCCTAACTTACCAGTCCAAATTGCGTCAAAATCGCGTCATAAACTTAAATTTGGCGAATATTTCCAACTTACAGGTGGCATTATGACGCGATTGCGTCATACGGTCACTCTTGGGCTACTGTCGATATGACACAATCGCGTCCTAAAAATGCGAGAGGGTTAATAATCTACTAATCTATTGTGTATTTTGTTACGCCTACTTTATCAACATCAATCATCCTATACGATAGTATAAGTATACGTAGTTCAACCTCCCCTCCCCTATGTGTTTGTTTGTTCTCTCTCTCTCTCTCTCTCTCTCTCTCTCTCTCTCTCTCTCTTATATCTGAAAACCTAAAGACCTCAGATCAATTTGCAGCAGCTGCAAACAAGGCCAATCGAGCATTGGGATATATTAAGAGAAACTTTACTTATACAAATTAGAACATTATATTACCTTTATTTAAGAGCATAGTGCTGCACCATCTTGAATATGGCATGCAACTTTGGTGTCCTTATCTGAGCAAGGACATTGAGAAACTCGAGTCGGTGCCGCGTAGAGCGACAAAGTTGATTCCGTCACTAAGAAATAAATGTTATCATGAAAGACTAAAAAAAAAAAAATTGTTTTCACTTAAGAAAAGAAGATTGCGAGGTCAATTAACCCGGCGAGCGCGCACTGGGTGTAGTGAACACCACACTTCTGGGCGGCAATATTAAGCTCCATTGCCGCCTATAGGATAATCATCATTTTATGATAAATATCGTTATTACTTATTCATATGCCCCTATTTTACGTTTAATATGAAGATAGTAACATGTAACAACAATAAAACAAGTTGGAATAGTGTTCGGATGGTCAAAATCGCGAATTATTGCCGAGCGGTTCATTCATGAATTGTGGAGCAGAGCGAGGCAGACCCTCCACTCGTGAGGCCTAGAGCTTGACTGAGTCAGACTGACTGACTCACCCCACCCTCTTCCTTACGTAACACACTGGCCAGTCACATGACAACACCGTAGAACCGGATTGGAGATGTTTACACAAAAATATACCAATGAATAAGGGAATAATAAGGAAAATAGGTGATAATTGAAGGGGGAGTGAAAGGGGGGAAGGAGGGGATTTTGACAGATGTGGAGTAGTGATAGGAGGTATGGAGGGGAAGTATCTCACTTAATAATAATTTCACTTGTTTTAAGTGCTACTGGGGCCTTTTAAATATTTTCTTTTAGGCCTTACCTCTTAAGAGGGTCCTTGCCCACCAAAACCTCTTAACCCTTAATTATCGGCTCCCGACTTAGCCCTTTCAGACTCATATGATGCAGAGGTTGCCAGATTAGCAATAAGAAATAGAGTTCTCTCACTCTTATAATTACCTCTCCAAAATTAGTTTTCTGCCCACAGCTAACTCAAAGACAACTGCAGAGGTTGAAGTAACTAAACTAAAGGTTTCGAAATACCCCTGATGGTAACAAAAGCTTTATAGTATCTCTAATAGGCTCAATATAGCGTCATATGTCGGAGAGGGTTAAGTCCGTTAGAGAACCAAGGCCTAAAGAGCGGGTCCCGACTTAAGTCCAATGCGATTTTGAGCACATAATCGGTTCTGAGAGAGAGTCCATGCGGTGGGAGGAGCGCGGGCGGGCTCTGACTGTTCAGTGTGGACATAGTCCCACCTCTAACACCACCACCACATGTCTACACCTCCCTGGTCCCGCGATACAGGGTAAAAACTGAGGAAATTACTGTATTTTAGGGTTTTTCCCTTCGTATTGCAACATGGTTGCAAGAGAACCCGTGGTTGTACAAGGATGGTTCAGGTGTCATTGGAAAGCTCAATTATCGCCCTTTCACGGATACATAATTGTATTACGCTCTGGCTCTTCCTTATTCATGAAAAAGAGCATGGAATGAAGCTCGTTTAGGGTAAATCTGCCCGCTTGGCAGGTAGTAGCGTTACAAAACCAGCCGCTAGGGAGGTGTTAAGAGTGTTCCCGCCGTTCCCGGGTTAATAGAGTTTTTCAAGATACTAAAGGGATTTGACAACATTTAGTAGATTCACTTTTCAAAATAGATATTAGTTCATTAACTCGGGGAAATGGAATGAAATTAAATACCAGGAGGGCGAATCTCGATGTCACAAAGCACTTCTTCACCTACAGTGTGGTGGAACAAATTGCCAGAGAAAGTGGTACAATGTAAGACAATTGACACATTCAAAAGAAGTCTAGACATTCATTTTGAGGAGGTGGGAATAATATGGGTTAAAAAACAAAAAAATAGGTTAAGCATCAGTAGTATATCATTTTTCTCAACTTCGTTCTTTACTATAAATTTCCCAGTAGACGTTTTTCTCATTCTGCTGGGGGACTTAATTTCATGCCGGCCAACGGTCGGAGGGAGAGGTGGGTGGGAAGAGAGTCTTCTGCTTTGCTATCCTTCTCCTCCGCTTTGTAGCAATTTTTTTTTTTAACATTAAGTCCGGACTACCTAGTAGGGACCGCAAGGTCTTTGTAGTCAGCGTATCTATGTAACTATATGTAACTATCTCTCTCACCCAGTACGCGAATTAAAAAACGATTAGGCCCGCAATAACTACCAAACAATTAATTGCTGTTGAATTCTTCCACAAATTAAAAGTCCATTAAGACTCATACAACAATTAAATTACGGTATTTTAATATCATAAGTCTGCGAAACAAATTATACAAACTAAAACATGTTACTATATGAATAGATATAATTGTGATACTTTTTTATTTTCTTCTAAACACTAACAATAACGATTTCATACACGGACACCGGATCAACTCATATACACTTTATCATAAAGACAGATTAGGGAAGAGAGGAGGCAGTGTGGTACTCTACATCAACGCAAATACGTATGCTCACTTGATGTTCCAATTCCTTCTAATAACTCAAATAAGCTGTTATGTGTCAAAATTAGTAACGAGGATATGGCCATTAATGTGGTTATCATATACTGTCGCCCAACTCATACCATTCAAGAGTATTTATCGCTATACAATAATCTATAAGTTACTCTAACATAAACACAAAATTGTCATAGGCGATTATAATGTTCCCTATATTCATTGGAGAAAATTATAAGGATCTAGCCGGGTATCCGAAAAAATTACCAAATGTATTTAGGATATACCTATCTACTTCAAATAGTTTAGCATATATAATATTTTATACCTAGTTATCACGATTTGTGTTTCTGTTTTTCTAGAAGACAATGCTACACCCACCTCCCCAACCGCCCTCTCTCACTCGACCTTTCATCCCACCTTTCCTCCCTTCCTTCCCCAGTCTGACTCATAATATTTCATGGTTATGAAGTAGGTGTGTTGTGGAACATTTAAATAACTTGTTCTCATTTCGTTATACTATTTTGATACTCTTCCAGTATATCATTACATTAAAAAAAACTCTCATCTCTTTTGTCTTGGCATTATCCATATAGCATGAATGTAAACACCAGTTAGCAATAAATGGGTATATATATACAGTATATATAGTGCATATAAATACAATATATATATATATATATATATATATATATATATATATATGGTGTCCCGAAATAGACTTTCCAGACTTCAATATATGATTATACGGAAAATTCTAAGCATACAATATTCGATAAAAAAAATCTCAATTTCAACCATTTATAAGGTATTGAATGTTTTATGTAGTGTTCTCCTTCACATCGCTGTAATGGATTCTTCCATGTCAAATAGATTCCAGCAGGTTCAAAGTGAACTAATATGACAAAAATAATTTTACAACTTACAGAAATATATTTTGATATTAACACTTAAAGGACGGGGCCGTTTGTAACATCAACTACGAAAACGAGCTTCATTCCATGCTCTTTTTCATGCATAAACAAGAGCCAGAGAGTAATACAATTATGTATCTGTGTAAGGGCGACAATAGAGCTTTCCAATGACACCTGAATCATCCATGTACGACCACGGGTTATCCTGTAGCGATCGCGCAACCGGAGGAGAAAATACCCTAAATAAGGAAATTTCCTCAGTTTTTTCCTTATATCGCAGAGGCCGGGTGTGTGTAGGGAGGCGGCAGTGATCATAGACCCGGCCCAGTGGTGGTGCCGAGCAGTCAGACCCCGCCTATTTTCCTCCCAATGCACGGACTCTCTCTCAGAGCCCCTAATGCTCTCAGAATGCCGGCAGTCATATGACGGGTACCAGAGGATAGGCCATTTATCTCTCGCCCGTCATATGACGGTCACTGTTGGATAAGGGTTAACATGGTAAAATAATTGCAGTTACATGGGGGTGTGATAAGCTCTTGGACTTATATACTTAATATAATGCCATTTTCAACAGGCGATATCTCTGTAATGATTTAAATGTGGAATTTTGCTTATAGAATATGTTATGCTTAGAATATTTTTCCTAACCTTATCCTGAAGTTTGGCATGTCTATTTCAGGACACCCTATATATATATATATATATATATACTGTATATATATACCAGTATATATATTTATATATACAGTATATATATATATATACCGGTATATATATATATATATATATATATATATATATATATATATATATATATATATATATATATATATATAATTATATATATGTATATATAAATACTGTATATATACAGACACATGCACACATAATATTTAAATTGTTATTACTGTAAGTTCGGTTAAACTAAGAATAATAATAGTAATTATATATGATTAAAATAAATAAATAGAAAATAATGAGAGAGAGAGAAAGAGAGAGACCATGCCTGAAGATAAGAAAACGCGCAGAAAAAAAAACCGAATCGAGAAAGGCCGACGAGAAGGGAATCAGGACTGCCTCAATAAGGATAAAGGATGGCCTGAATTAAGAGACGTAAAAGAGATGACGTTTATATAAGAAAAATCCGGGATTAAAAAGGAGAAAGAGGAAGGAGCAACCAGAAAATGAAAGACCCCGAAAGGACTGGTTCTGAATGAAGATGTGAATGGGAGAGAGTCGGAGGAGGAGTGGGTGGCAAACGAGAGACCATTTTGAAACGAAAAGACGAGATCACGAGAGACTGATGAGGACATAGCTAAGATTTACGTGGGACTAATGAATGTAAAAAAGGGAAAATATCATGATGATGCCTTAAAGGGGAGTTAGTTGCTTTTTCTCCTTCATGTTTAGTGCCATTAGCTTTGAGATTTTTAGTCGTTCGTTCCATTCGCTTGGCGATTTTAATACCTTTTACCCCATTTGTTGTCAATAAAAAGACCTTTGTGTGTCATTTAGGTGTCATTTGATTCCTGCCGAGCGATAGCAAGCCTGTAATTATAGGAGAAACCGGCCTTTGTCCGGAACGTATACAATTATCTTGAAGGGTTGTCTAGAGGGTGTATTGATGGAGGTCTAGCGAGGTTACTATACAATAAATTAATTAATATGTAAATGTACTTACAAAAAATAACTACTACCCTCTTTAACTCATAAACTGCTAAGTCATGGTAGTTCAAATCCTCCACCAAGCGAAGATATTTGGTTCTATTCTGACGAAAATAGTCATATGTAACATATACTGTATACCGGTATATAATTATTACTTATCTATATGTGGCTATTTTGCTTTTAATATGAACATATGAAAATTTAAAAGCAATAAAAGAAGTGGAAATAGTATTTGGGGGTGACAAAGATGTATTATAACCGACTGGTTCATTCATTCAAGCTCTCGATCTATACTGATGACTCTGAGTAGAAGTTTCTGTGTTGCCAGGATATCTACCTGCCTCACCCATGTTTAACCCTTAATTAGCGGCGCGCAACATAAGTCGAGTATAATAAATCTGGACTATCTGGCGGCGCTCGACATAGGTTGTGTGGCAATTTCAGCACGTAATGTTGCTGAGAGAGAGAGACAAGTGGTGGCAGGAGAGTAGCGAGCGTATGACTGCTCCAGACCACCGCGGCGAACCTACTGACATGAATCCCACCTCCTCCCTCCCTCTCACTCGCTATATACGGAATTGTATGGGGAAAGTGCCGAATTACATGCTTTTTGCACTCGTGTTGTACGGTTGTTGCAAGAAAACTAGCCATCATAAAAGGATCGTTATGGTGTCATTGGAAAGCTCTGTTTATGCCCTTTCAGGGATAGATACTTGTTTTACGCTCTGGGTCTTATTTAGGCATGAAAATGATCACGTAAACAGCCCTATTTTGGGTAAAAACACCCCGCTGGGCGGTACATATAAATAAACCGCCTAGACCGCTCGTAAGGTGTTAAGAGACCGGGAGGGGGAATTTCGTGCCAAAAATGGGGGAATAAGAGGACAAATAGCTGATAATTGAGGAGGAGGGAAATGGGGGGTTGGGACACATATGTAGGAGTGGTAGCAAGTAATGGAGGGGAATTATCTTAACTAGTCATAAATTGCTTTATTTTGAGTGCCACTGGGGTGTTTTCTAAGTGTTTTTTATGCTCTGGATCTATTGAGGACGGTCGCAGTGTGCCAGAAAATCCTCTATTGGGGACGGTCGCCATTTTTGAGTTAAAAAAACAGTGACTCTGGCCTAGAATTCTGAGAGGAATGATAACACGGTTTTATAGAAACAAAGACTGAGTACGACTAAATTGTACTCTATATGCTACACTACGATGTCATCAGTTCTTAACCCTCAACTCGTGGCGACCGTCATATGACGGGAGAGAGAATATTGGCCACTCCTGCAGTGCCTGTCATATGACGGGTGCCATTTTGAGGCAATTATAAGCGATGCGAGAAAGATCGTGAGTTACAGGGACGACAGGCAGGCTTGTTCTGGTCGCCACGGCCGCGCGGCACGTACTACGGTGTATTGTATACCTCCCTCGCCTGTTACCTCTCTCAAACAATGGAAAACACTTTAAAAATACCTAATTTTTAGCTATTTTCCCCTTCGTTTGCACGATCATTGCAAGATAACCGATGTCGTAAAAGGATGATTCAGGTGTCATTGGATAGCTCTCTCTCTCTCTCTCTCTATATATATATATATATATATATATATACACACACAAAAACATTTGATAACCTTTTCCTTCAGATGATGGCTTTATAAATATGTTTATATCCAGAATCCGGTGATACTTGTTGTAAATACACACACACAAATACACATAGCACACATACACACACTAGCCACCAAGCTTCACAACCCCCAAATGCATAAATTTCAGAATATAGATTAAGCCTCACCAAAGTAAAATTGTTGCACCTGTCTCTGGTGCTGCTATTTGGAATATTTCTCCACAACTTAGGTGCCCTCAGCCACGGAAATTCGGATGCCTGTCTTCAAGCGTTTACTGCAAATGAAATCAAGGTTTACCACCTCCTCGTATCCGTGAGGAGTTTGGCAGTTGAAGGAAAAGTTATTGTAACACTCAAAGATACACACAGGCCAGCCGTTGTGGGCTTAAACGCACACAAAGAGACTGTTTCATAATATTTACCTGAGCTGTTTTTTTGTTTTTGTTTTGTTGTTGTTGTTTATGTGTATGGGTATGAAGAAGACAAAAGGCATGTTGCATGTAACAAGTGTCTCACCCAAAGCCAAAGGAGTGACAGAGCCAAATTCAAGGGACGTTGAGGTCAAACTGCCTGGACAAATAAAGTTTAAAGCAGTTTAAGTCATTGGATGAAGGAAAGCTTGATTGAGGGAGAGAGTTCCAGAGTTCACATGTTGAGTAGAAGAAAGACACAAAATGTGCCAATTCTTGGGTTGGAGAGCTGGACAGAATAGGAGTGGGAATGTGTTGAAAGGCGATAGAAGAGTGAAAGAGATGCAACATTGCGATGTGTTGAAAGAGTTTGTAGGGAACTAGAAAGAGGAAGTGAGTTGGACAGAATAGGAGTGGGACTGTGTTGAAAGGTGACAAAAGAGTTAAAGAGATGCAACATTGCGGCGTGTATAAAGAGATTGTAGGGATCTAGTAAGAGGAAGTGAGTTGATGAGGTTAATTGCTTTTGACTCTACTCTCTCAAGAAGTGCCTCCCCAAACATGCGAACAATACTCAATACAAGGGTGCTCTGTACCACGATACAGAGCAAGAAGCGGTGCGGGGTTGAAAAACCCATGGAGACGGTTAACCACACCTAACTCTGTCGTGCTCGGTGCCGCCTGGGTGTGCACGCCTCCCGTGTCGGCCGTGGGCGGGCACAGGCCAGCCGAGTGAGTGGTCATGGGTCTGGGCGTCGGCGTCGCCAAAACCAAAGAACACAATATACTGTTTTTTAGTGGGAAGATGGTGACAACTTCGACCATGAGGTGCTTGCTTTTGATGAGGGATCAGAAGTTACCTTCAGATTTCCTGCTGGCCATGACTCATCATTGGGACAACTCTTTGAGGGCCTCTTTGATGAATAGGTTTTTTTTTTTTTTTTTTTTTTTTTCTATGTGATTGAGGGAGGCAAAAGGAATAACTGCCTATAGCGAGTGCCTCCCCCATAGTTGAAAGAGTGACAGGGCCAAAATCAAGGGACGTTCGAGCCAAAATGCCTGGACACACGGAGTTTGAAGCAATTTAAGTCATAGGAAGAGGGAAAGACTGATTCTGGGAGAGAGTTCCAGAGCTCAGATGTTGAGTAGAAGAAAGTTTGAGAGTAATGTTTCACTCTTGGGTTGGAGAGTTGCACAGAGTAGGGGTGGGATTGAGTTGCAAGACGGGTACCACGTGCCCTACGTAAAGGAGGTGGTATGCACTGGGATAGCTCTGAGGAACACTGATTATTATAGTAGCGATAGAATAGCGAGAGAGATGCAACATTGCGGCGGAGAGAGAGAGATTGCAGAGAGTTGGTGAGTGGACGGGAGTTAATGATACGAAAGGCCTTCCTTTCAACTTTGTCTAGGAGAGCAGTGTGAGAGGAACCTCCCCACACATGTGAACAATACTCAATACAAGGGCGCACTATGCCCCTGTACAGAGCAAGAAGCTGTGCAGGGGAAAAGAACCCCCTAAGGCGGTTGAGCACACCCAGCTTCTGGGAGGCTGCCTTAGCAAGACTGGTAATATGGTCCTTCCAAATGAGAGCAGAAGAAAAAGAGACACCAAGAATATTGAGAGAAGATGAAGGGTTGATTTTTGTATTGTTGAAGAATAAGGGATAGTCCGCTGGGAGATCCTGACGGGTAGATAGATGGAGAAATTGGGTTTTGGAAGCATTAAAGTTAACAATGTTTTCTCTGCTCCAATTGGAAATAGTATTTAGATCAGAATTTAAGAGTTCTATGGCTTCATTACGTTTGTCGTTGAGGGATTTCTGGCTGGGGCGTTCTGAAAAAATTATGGAGTAGTGTAAGGTTGAGTCGTCTGCGTATGAATGGATGGGAATTAAGGTACAGTTAAGGAGATCATTTATAAAAATTAGAAAGAGAATAGGAGATAGGACAGAGCCCTGAGGAACACCGGAGTTTATAGGGTGAGGAAGTGAACAATGGCCGTCCACAACCACAGCTATGGAACGGCCGGAAAGGAAATTAGAGACAAAGGCACAGATGGAGGGATAGAAACCGAAGGAGGGTAGTTTAGAAATTAAAGATTTATGCCAGACTCTATCGAAGGCTTTCGATATGTCTAGTGCAATAGAAAAAGTCTCACCGAAGTCCCGAAAGGAGGATGACCAAGAGTTAGTAAGATATGAAAGAAGATCACCAGTAGAGCGACCCTTAAGGAAGCCATACTGGCGATCTGAGAGCAGATTATGAGAAGAGAAATGCTTAAGAAATTTGGAAGCAAGAATAGTTTCAAAAACTTTAGAAAGACAAGAGATAAGAGCAATTGGACGATAGTTGGAGGGTTGAGAGCGGTCACCCTTCTTTGGGACAGGTTGAATGTGAGCAAACTTCCAGCATGAAGGGAAGACGTTAGAGGATAGACAGAGACGAAAGAGTTTGCCTAGGCAGGGGGTCAGCACGGAAGCACAGTTTTTGAGAACAACAGGAGGAACACTGTCCGGACCGTACGCCTTATTAGTGTTAAGCCCAGAGAGGGTAGAAAGTACATCTTTAGAAGAGATTAGGATATTAGGCATAAGTAAGAGAGAGGAGGGCGGAGAGGGAGGAATAGCACCGGAATCATCCAAGGTGGAGTTTCTAGCAAAAGTTTGAGCGAAGAGTTTAGCTTTGTCAGAGGAAGAAGTGATGGTTGTGCCATCAGAGTGGGAAAGGGGAGGGAAAGACGAGGAAGAGAAATTGTTGGAGAGGTTTTTGGCTAGATGCCAGAAAGCTTGGGAAGAGCTAGAGTTGGATAGTTCAGTGCATTTATTATTGATGAAAGAGTGTTTGGCAAGTCGAAGAACAGATTTGGCTTGATTCCGGGCAGAAACATATTAAGAATGAGAGTCTTGAGTGTTAAGGCGTCGGTACCGTTTGAATGCTTCCTCCTTATTGCGGACAGCAGTAGAACAGGCGTGAGTAAACCAAGATTTTTTAGCATTAGTCTGAGAGAAAGAGAATGGAATGTATGCTTCCATGCCCGATAGGATTACCTCGGTAATGCGTTCAGCACTCTCCGAGGGTCCTCGGCCATGGAAGCAGAAATCATTCCATGGGAAATCAAAGAAGTACTGCCGAAGAGCCTCCCAGTCGGCAGCGCCAAAGTGCCACAAGCGCCGCCGGCTAGGAGGATCGGGTGGCTGTACTGGAGAGATAAGACAGGTGACAGAGATAAGTTTATGGTTGGAGGAGCCCAAAGGAGAGAAAAGATCGACAGTATAAGAAGAAGGGTTAGAAGTTAGAAACAGGTCAAGAATGTTGGGCCGATCTCCGATGCGATCCGGGATACGGGTGGGTTGCTGAACTAACTGCTCTAGGTCATTTAGGATAGAAAAGACGTAGGCTTCTTCACCAGGTGGATCAGTAGTGTGAGAGGAGATGGTGATGGGCTATATCGTCGGGGAAACGAATAAGCAGCATGACATTCAAACCAGCTGAGATCATCAAGTACGGAAAACAGTGACGGTAATTTTTGAATTATATTATTTGTTAAAAGGGAATCCATTTGTTGCGGATATATATATTACGAAACGATTAACATGCTTACGTAGAGATAATATATTTTCTAACCAGAGACACTGATATAGTTTCCTTTAAGTTTGATGCTGAAATATTATCATTCAGTGATAAATTGTCATCGGAATCCACAATTATATGAGACAAATTATGGACATGGAGTGTCTTGAGGGCCTATCTGAGAACATCGAAAGTCTTCGCTAAAATCACTGAGTCATCTGCAAAATCAAAGTTGGTGATCTTGAAATTGCTGATGTCTACTCCACATCGACTCTGCCCAACCGTCTTTTCCAGTAACCAGTTAATAAAAGTGATGAAAAGAGAAGGTGCTAAAACATACCCCTGTTGCACACCTGAATTGACAGGGAAGAAGGAGGATGGTTCCCCACCACACTTGAAGTTCTTTCTGTTCCTATATAAAGTCCAGACACCAGGTCAATAATCACTGTAGGGATCAAGTGTACCCAGAGTGTCTCTCAGTGCTCTGAGCCAAATTTCTTCATGAGATCATCATTAATTGCAAGAAGCCCTTTTTGAAACTCAAGAACCCGGAGCGCCAGAATCCAGTCAATTGTTGACTTCTTGATTGTAAATCCGGATTGCAGTTGGCCTCGGATTTGTATCAGTAGACTTTGGGCAAAGACCTTACCTGGCACACTGAGCAGTGTGATACCATGGTAGTTATTGCAGTTATGTAGGTTCCCTTTCCCTTTCCAGATAGGGGTGACCATTCCCCTTTTTCAGTCAAGAGGAATGGTACCTATCTGCCACACAGCACTCAGGACCATACATAACCCTTGGAGATGGACTCATCCCCAGCTTTCAATTGTTCTCCAGGAATGCCATAAAATACCAAGAGCCTTCCCATCCTTCAGCTTAGCCACAGCCTCCATTACCTTGGCAAGGGCGGGAGGATATTCACTAATTGGCAGATCAGCGACTGGTGGTTGGATGTCCACTGGATGAAGCTGTTCGTTGGAGGCACTAGCCATGTACAACGGCTCAAAGAACTCCACTCAACCCAGCGGGCTCTGCACTCAACATCACCCAATGCGAGTTGGTCATCCGCCATCCAAACTGAACTAATCTGGGGGGTAGGCTGCAAGCAGAGTATTTTCAGGGCTCTGTAAGCAGGCCGAATGTAATTTGCAGATAAATTCCCCTCAACATCCTCAGCGATTCCCCTTACATACTTCTCTTTGTCTCTCCTCAAGGAAATTCTCGCTCTGCAAGACAGTGTACTGTGCTGACCCAGATCTCCAACCAATGTGGCAAGATGATTCTCTTCTATTATACCCAGCATCTCGCCCAATAGGAAACCTTTCATTGACCTCGGTTTGGCTCCAATGTATTCATCAGCTGCCAACAGAGTTCCACTTTTAGAATTTTCCCACAATTCTACAGGGTCCTCCAGGGAGCCAAGCATTTCAATCCGGTTTGAGACTGCCACTGCATACTTCCTTGCACACTCATCATCCTTGAACCTCTCAAGATGATACCCTGGGGGATAGCATTTTGAGGGTTTTTTCTGGTTTTGATTCGCAGCTTCAGTGTAGCATCAAAAAGCTTGGGGTTGGTAGCAAAGAACACAGCACTCCTAAAGATCCTGCAGTTTTGGAAGATCATCAGTCTGCTTGGCCTCACCGCCAGCATTGGAGTACCATGTCCAGCGGCGTGGATTTGGTCTCTGAAACCAGTACCCCGCAATCCTCAACTTCCTGGACCTTGCGAAGTTCAGGAAGAGAGAACTGTTGACATCCCTAGTGCCACAGCCATAAGTACCGACATATTTCATCTCGTAGTCAGCTCTATCTGTGCTAGTAACTGCATTGAACCCTCCAAGGAGAACGAGTGTATCTTGTGGTTGGCATTGTTCAACAGTGTACTTCCTACCTATGTGGAGTTCACCTATGTGGAGTTCGCCACTCTTGCTAGTGGCACCGAAGAGCGCACTGCCCTTCGTTGTTGTTTGATAATTGGTGCAGCAGACTATTCAAAGAGGTGGACTGCACCCTCCTGGTACTAACTTAAAACAAGATGAAGCAATCGGCTTTTGTAAGTTTGACTTTGGTGTTTTAATCCAATAATCAGAAGCCGGAATCTGATATTGGCTGTTTAAGATGCCAGAAACAAACACTGACTTGAGGTACACTCACGCTTACTAAAAGTTGCCCAGGGGTGGGTCCTTCCTTCCCCTACTCCACCCTGGGCAGGTGGAAAGGAGGAATCGGGTCCAAGTCTACCCCCACCTTCCACCCTCAAACTATCCCCAACTCCGTCCGCCACCTTCCTTTTTAGCTGGTAGTTAGTGATTAGCGACGATTGTTCTCATGTATTACAAATTATTGTTAAACCATCATTGCACATCCTTACAATGGCCAACATTTAACATTTATTAGGAATTTATAAATATAATGTACTACCTTTATAATTGTATTCTCAAAATGAGTCTCTATACACGACGTGGGTTACAAGAATCTTGGCTGTAGTTGTCTTCTCTCTCTCTCTCTCTCTCTCTCTCTCTCATTGCACTATTTTCTACAATCAATACTTAATGTGATTTCAATATAATAATACCATAATTAAATCCAATCTCATACAGTATTCAGGATATTATGTTCACCATTATTGTAATACACATCAACGTGCCCTCTACGATTTACTCCTAGGTTCTCAAATGTCTTACACAGTCGATTTTTATATCATAAAAGGATAGGGCTACAGGCAACAATAGGCTAGAATAGTGTTGCGACTGTTATTGATTGTTTTATAATTTGAATCAGTTTCTCCCATTTATTCAATACCATACATAATATAAACATTATATGTGGCCTATACACGTTTTTTGTTTCAATCAAGTAAATTTAGAACTCTATACAAATTACTATAAAAGTCGGTGTTAACTTTTAGTAAGGTTTGAGTATAGAGGCTTTGAGTAGCAGGGCTCGCCTTCTCACTTTCCCCTTCTCTGTCTCTATTATGATCCCAGCCTCTCACCTCTACAAACCCCGAAATATGGAATAGGATTCATTGACAGTTTTACCATAAACTCTCCTATGTGTATCACATGAAGGCAACATTCATCACACACGCTGATGAAGGGAAATATACCACATTCCGGCCCGTTAAATCTGGGTTGTAGAAAGTGTGTGTTATGATAGAGTTACAAGGAATAGTTAGTATCTCAAAGACCTTCCGGTCCATTTCGGGGAAATATTAGAAGTGGAAGGAGATACATTTGTCAGTGCACTGCACTCCTTACAGAGTGTGCAAAATACTATCTACTGTGTTCTTGAACTGCTCAACTGAGGAAATGTTTACAACTTCTAGGAAAGTTTGTTCCCGATAGAACAGATCTTAAATGAGAAACAGTTTTCACAAATTCTAGTGCTCAACCATTTCAATTCTAACTGCCAGCCATGGTTGCATATTGTATTCATATTGAGGCTAAACATTTTGCTATGATACACATTATCAAACCCATTACATATTTGAAAAACTTGAATGAACTGACCTCGTCTGCGTGTTAGGAGAGAGAGAGAGAGAGAAGACCACTACTGCCGAGATTCTTGTAACCCACGTCGTGTATAGAGACTCTTTATGAGAATACAATTATACAGTATATTGTATTAATACATTCCTAATAAATGTTAAATGTTGGCCATTGTAAGCATGTGGAATGATGGTTTGACAATAATTTGAGAACAATCGTCGCTAATCAATAACTGCCAGCTAGAGAAGGAAGGTGGGGGAGTTGGGGATAGTTTGGGGGTGGAAGGTGGGGGAAGACTTGGACCCGACTCCCCCCTTCCACCTGCCCAGGGTGGAGTAGGGGAAGGAAGGACCCACCCCTGAGCAACCTTTAATACGTGTGAGTGTACCAGTCAGCGGTCCCACCATAAGTAATATTTGTGAGATGGTGACATTTTGCATTTTATGGTTTTTCTTTCAATAATATTGTAGTATTGCCTTCCCTCTATCGTCGGGTGCAAAGTAAAGTGTGATTAAGGTGATAATTGTGGGCGGAAGACGAAAGATACTAAGCATTTTTGGTGGTACGTCATAAGGGATCTGCCTGGATAGACGATTAATTAAGTGAGAAAGAAATATAAACAACAATTAGCTTTATTAAGCAATGCCCAGACAATGAGAGGGTTAACAGCACGGTCTCATCAGAAAATAACAGCACAGGCAACTATTTATCCTCTCTTATCAATGTCACTCCAGTATCCATTGCTCTCTCTTGACCCTTTTTAATAGCTCCATCCATGAATACATTGAACAACCATGGAGACATGGCCCACCATTCCCTCCATCACTCCTCAGCTCACTCTGTCTATTAATATCCTACTATGGTAAAATAATGTACACAATATGTATAGGAGAATGTTTTGCATTCGATAGTACAGCATTCCAACATTAGCAGGTGATGTGGTGAAAGGGGTGAGATGTTAAGTTTTATATGTAGCTAGTTGGGTATTGACAGCTACAGTTTTGTGTAAGCGATATCAAGTCTGTTACGTCCTGGGATATATAAACACTGGGCTCTTTCTATTGGACTAGGTATGCGGCAACAAGCAACAACGGAAAACGCTAGATCCAACCCTTATCTATAAACCCAGGCAACAAACCACCCTAAACCGTCAAGAGTCCTGCCTGGACAACAAGGTATCCTATGACTCGGTTACAGGGTGCACGCACTATAGACTGCTGATAGTCAAGCAGGCTATATAAAAGATCACACAATTAAGTTGACTTAAAGCTTCAAGGAAAAGATAGATAACGGAATTAAATTGCAGAAACAATTTAATAACAAACTAGAAGAAAGTACATTTAACGTTACGTTAATTAATACAAGTAATCACCCCTGCGTGAAAGAAGGTGAAAGCAAACAGTCCTCAAAACATCGTACAGGTAGACAAGACGCGGGTCTCTAAACTGCATGCGGCTACTGTAGGATCTGATGCTTAGCAATGAAAGTACGTTACGGATTTAGAGAACTCTTAACTCATAAGCAGGAATAAATACTAGTGATAGGCCATACAGTGTATAATGGCATAGGTATAATTAAATAAAGGCAGCAACTCGCAATATAACAACATACAGGTGTGCTTCTCACTCTTAGTCAGGCAAGCCTGCTCGGACAGAGTCTCTAAGCCACACCCTGACTCACAATGCTCACAAAAACGGTAAACTGTGGCACAATAACAAGCATGCAGAAATAATAAACCCCTAGCTGTTAATCTGCCAGGTGGCAGAGGTCTAGCCGGAAGGATATAGGCTTCGGATACCCGGGATGAGCCACCTGCTCTAGCCTAGGGACGTTCCCAAGTCTGTGCGCCAAATTACTCTAATTGAAAGGGTGCTCTCTTGAGAGACTCAGATCGCAAGTATCTGACTCTCTCCTGGCGACCCTAAAACAAAAGCAAGACGTGCTAGCGCAGTGCTGAGTGGACTAGGCAAGGGCCCTCACACAACACAACACTAGACACACAGGGACACAGACAAGAAAATGCCCCCAGACTCCCACGGGTATCCTAGTAAAGTCGTGCGGGTCCACAGGACTCGCACCAGCAGACTTTACTTAAAGGATCGCAAAAAGCCTCCCCTCCGGTCTTGCCCCTGCTAACCTGACACAAGAACACACTAGCAAAGCATGAAACCACCAAATATGAGACAACAAAAAAGCTTCCTAGGTCTCATTAACAATTACATCTCTGCATAAGGCCCAAAATCCTATCTAGTTATCTGAGAGCTCGTCGTTAATACAATAATAGATATAAGGTCTATCAAGGGGATGGGATAATTAAATAGATTGGTGAAGTAGTGGAAGGAAGGTATACAAAGTAAGAGAGAAAGTTTCTAAGTGGGGTTGAGAGGGATAGATATCAAGGGGGTCCGAAGGGTACGACAGTGAGGTGAGCTCTGAGTCTTGAATCTGTCTGGACCCCACCCTAGGCATGCAGAATACATCCCATACTTGGCAACACTCAACACAGTTGCCGGGTCAAAATCCTCTACCCCGTGCGTGAGTCGAAACTAAGCCTAACGCCGACGCGCGCGCATGCCCGCACGTGGCTGCTATGCAGAAGCGTCACAAGTCCTTCTGTACCTATGACGTTGTTTTCATTATATTTTGAAAATGATTGAACAATTTTATTCACCTTAGGAATGATGTCTACTGTTACGGAATAGGGCTCAAACCCACAACACCATGAATAAATGATTAACTCCAATGAAAAGGCAACACAACTTATCACCGTGGTATTATAAGAATGGAAGTTAACCACCCAAAACTAAACTGCAAGGTTAATATTATCCTCCAGCGAAACCCTATTATTATATTACCCTATTGCTATACAACAAGTCAATCAGAATCATATAATTGATATTATTAAGTTTACGTTAAATTTCAGTAGAATAATTTATGCTTTCGTAAATCCTTTAGGATTTATATGTAAGGAACCACAAAAATAACTAAGGTATTTAAATTTTTAAGTTAATTTAAAAGTGAAAGATAGTACATGAAAATAAATAAGGTAGGTATGGATGAAAAGATAATTTAAAAGTATGGATATTATTTACATATAAATTACACTTTATACATCTATCCTTACATTCACACAATACAACATAATCATACAATACAAAATAATAATACTTATCTATAGAGAGATAGTTATACAAGGCAGGACAAGCTCAGGATGACCCATGGTGAGGTCTAGGCGAAGCAGAGGCGTGAGGAGAACTGACTTTTCTCAAATCCTATTTTCTATCGAGTCCTTGCATGGTCAGTAAAGTTATCGTACTGGACTAAAATACAACTACTCGCTCTCCAGTAAAACAACTTAACTCAACTAATAATTATATAGAATACTTCATTAAATATATAAATGAAGAGTAAAACATTAAATCACGAATTATATAAGGACTAATCATACGTCTGCCAGAGAGATGCTTAACCCTCGGGGCCCGGGCAGGTTTTCCTAAGGACGGAGGTCGTATACGGGCGATCTGGCCGAAAAACGTCTAGGCCTAGGCTACCGTATTTTTGTTTATTTTAACTGCTAGAAATTTCCCGCGCATCTATAAATGTAGTGCGGTTTTCAATCTGTAGACTGGCGTTGAGTAGAGCTCTGTACGTCAACTGGTTCAGTTGTGATGACGATTTCAGTGGAGCGAATTTTGCCGCGATGTTGACAATATCGGAGCTTTTCAGACACTAATTTCGTCTGACGTCACAACAATAACATTGATCCGACGTCTCCTTATTGTTTTTGGAGGTGCGGTGACGCAACGATCGGCTTTGTTTACATGCGTCGGACGCACAGCGTTCAGACCAAGCTGAATAGGCTTTCAAGCTTACGGATTTTAACATGCTGCCCGGGCTCCTGCCCATCTTCCGCGGTGTCCTTTTAACATGCTGCCCGGGCTGGAAGGGTTTTAAACAAGGTAACGTGTGCGCTTGGCGCCAGAATTTGCCGGCTTTTATGGCCTGCGGCAAAAGATGTCTGGCAAGTAGGCTACAGTACACTCTGAACACAAAGTATGTTCTCCGAAGTTAGTTTACTTCCTAAAGGCCTTCCTATGTACAAATAAATAGTCACATATACCCACTACTAATTAGTTAACTCTATCCCACCAGCAATTAGTTTAATTAAGGCAATACATAACACTACCCATAAAAAGGCTACAGCCCATCTCAACTCATTCTTGTAGCTATCATATATCCTTCCTAAGCTTACTAAAACCGTCCAAATGTAGCTGAAACCCAATTACAAATACGTTGCCGGTACAGAAGGGGTTAAAATTGTGCTTGTTGTGGGGCAGGCATAATGGGGGGGGGGGGGTGTTAAGGGGAAGGCTCATGTCAGATTTTGGTATGTCCTTAATTGCTTATTTAGTTTCAATCTCAGTCCATTGCTGGTTATAGGAATGTATAGTATTAGTTCATATTGTTATCACAAATACCCTGTGTTTGTTTTTAAGTCATAGATTCTATGCTAACCCTTTCAGTACCACTACCGTCCTTTTAAGTATATTCTGGCTACTATTAGACGATTTGATGAAGTTTATAAAGGGCCTCCAGCTATTAATAGGTTATAAACTATATCCCTTAATCCTTTTTACTACCTTAAATCCTTCTTAAACTGCACAAAATCGTAAAAATATAGCTAAAATAGAAACATAAAGGACGTCGCTAGTACAGAAGGGGTAAAATCGCATATTCCTAGTTTCTGTCTGTTTATCTGACTCTCTTTCTCTCTCTCTTAAACACACACACACACACACACACACACACACACACACACACACACACATATATAGATCCTCTTTCTTTGCCGTTGCTACCCAACCATCTCTCTGTCAAGAAAAATACAGTGAATTAGCCTCCAAATTGGTTCACTTCAGTGGGTGTGGAATACCAGTAATACCGTGATAACTCCGCCTCCCCTCGGGCTTCCCCAGCCACCGTAAACCATCACACGATATAATCCGCTATATCAACTATACAGACGCCAACCCAAAATATTACTGCCTCTCTTATTTGGGACGACCTTGAGGATTGTGTTCTAGATTTGCGGTTATTATTATGGGAGCGCTGTCATTTATCTGGAAGAGGGGATTCGCGTCTCTCTCTCTCTCTCTCTCTCTCTCTGCCATGGATGATACAATAACTCGTGTTGGTCCCATTCGTACCTCCACTTTATTGTGCCCACTCAAGCAAGAGGAGCAGGTCCCACACTCTATTATTTTTCGTCCGTTCTATTGATGTGCATGTATATATATATATAAATATATATATATATATATATATATATATATATATATATATATATATATATATATATATATATATATATATATATATATATATATATATATATATATATATATATATATATATATATATATATATATATATATATATATATATATATATGTGTGTGTGTGTGTGTGTGTGTGTGTGTGAATGAGTGAGCATGTGAGTGATTGTAAGTGTGCGGGTCTGTGCGAGTATGTTTTTGTCTACAGCCACAACTTCTTTATAGCCTAAACTTGGCAATTGGTTATCTATTCAAGTAAAATATGTACATTTTATGTTCGTGAACAATCACTTAACTTCCTTAGCGACTAGCCAATTTCACCCATATTATATCACACATGATATATATAACATAAAACTAATAACATACCACCAAACAAACAGTCGTACATAACAGACGTTCACTCAAGGAGACGGGGAGAGAAACATACATATTTGCGACAACGACCATAACAATCCCGTGTATCATTCCCAGCACGGGGGAGAAGAGACCTTGTTTCTCCTGGGATAAAGCAGACAATGACCCTCCCAATTACCAGTAAAGGGCGAGGGCCGTGTTCGAGCCAAACGACGACCAAACAAAACTAGGATATGAAAAAGGTACATACAATACTACTGAAAATATTACTAGTGATTTATCTTTTTCTATCTATTTATCTATTGCCAAACGTCATAATCCACTACAAGTAATTGAAGTAGTTGCCTTCATATACTTCCATATGCCATGGCAACTCAGTTGACTATATAGCTACTATTTAGCTCCTGCAGTGCATACCATCTATCTTGCGAAGAGTACGAGGCAACCGCCTTTCAACTCAGTCCCACTCCTATTCTGTTCAGCTCTCCAACCCAAGAATTGACAAATGTTCTCAGTCTTTCTTCTACTCAACAGGTTAACTCTGGAACTCTCTCCCTCAATCAATCTTTCCTTCAATCTTTCCTATGGCTTTAACTGCTTTAAACTTCGTGTGTCCAGGCCTTTTGACCCCAATGTCCCTTGAAAAAGCTCTCTGTCACTCTTTCGGCTTTGGGGGAGACACTCGCACAGGCAACCTGCTTTCTGTCTCGTTGAACCTTTTTAGCCAAAGTAATAATACCAAAAGTAGCACAGTGCTCATTTAGTTAGCTTGTATAATTTATCATAAGCTTGACCCGGTAAATTCAATTAACTCTTCACTGGTGAACATACATATGGGCTTAAACTTTACCTAAAACCTGACCTGAAATGTAACCGCGTCGTCTGACCTACAGCAGCTCTACCTAAGGCTCTCTCTAATTTCTACAAGGTATTAACTAAGGTGAGAGTAGCTTGTAAGGTGGAGGGTTATGAGGTAATGAGAGATAAAGAGAGAGCGAGAGAGAGAGAGGAATAAGAAGAGGAAAGATGGAAGGAAGGAGGAAAGGAAGAGACTGTGACAAATGAGTGAGGTGGGACAGAACAGCAAAAATAGTATAACAGATGTGCAGGAGGAAGGGAAACAGAGGAGGCACACGAACACAAAAAACAGAGAAATAACGGAAGGAGAAGAGAATACGAAGATAAGAATATCCTATTCCATAATTATATGGCACGTATTGTATTAATTGTATATCAAACTTAACCCTTTCTGTACCAGCGGCGTGTGTTACATTGTATGTTGGCTGTATTTAAACTATATTATGCAGCTTAGTAAATATCTATGGTAGGTAAAAGAGTTGGTTGAGAGTTTGAATCCATGGTATTGCTAGAAGTCCTTCCTAGGCTGAATAATATCATCAAATGGTTCCTAGAATATGATGAAAAGGACGTCCCTGGTACTGAATGGATAAATACTCCTCGATTTATCAGGTCCGATAGAGTTGGAGGTTATTAGAGACAATTCATCATCATGCATCTATCTTTAAAGCATAGATAAAGATAAGTGCGTGCATCAGACTTTCGTCATCGTTTTTTTTTGCAGATTAAACCTTTGAAGATCCAATTACGTATTTCTTTTGTGTTTTCTGGCCATTATTTGACGATTTTATTCAGATTAGGAATGATATATGGAAGTCAGAGGGTTAATTGAGACTCTTTATGCTAATAATTCCTACAGATCCTTCCTAAACTGTATAACATCGTGTAATGTGAGCCAGAACACACTGTCAAAATGCGTCATAATCTTCAAAGTGTTAAGAGCCTGTGATGGGTGAATTACTCAACCTGGTAGCCTACACCGGGGCTCCTGAATATTATCCATGTTTCCATACTTTACCGTGCCAAAGAGATGTCACAATTTGACGGCCAGGGATGGGGTGCTCAAATACATTTCGACATCCCTTTAATCGTTGCATCGTAAATGCCGGGATCTTAATATTAGTGTCATTAACCCTTTCAGTGCCGGTGACGTCCTTTTAACTATATTCTTGTTACTAGTAGACGATTATATTAAGTTTAAACAGGTCCTCCAACAACTGACAGGCTCGAACTATTTATCTCACTTGAACATTTAGTTACTGCCACATATCTTAAATTGCTCTAAAATTCTAAATCGTCTAAATATAGCAAGATTAAAACTATGAATACGTTGCCGGTATATAAGGGGTTAAAACTAGAAAGCAAGTCATAACTGCATACTATATACTAAGTTATGATAGTCTACAGTGCTCCTGAGTACGAGCAAGTGTTGATGTCGTACGCAATGAAACAGTTATTAAATAATTTGTTGTTAAGCCTGTCATTTCGCTGTAAATTCTGGCCTCGTTGAGTATACATCCCCTGGTCCTATTTACTGGCATTATAACAGTGATGGATGGTCCCTCCCTGCCCAATATTGGATCCCGGTAACTTTAATGGTAGCCGACCTGCTAACAATTATACCGCAGCCAGCCATGTGTCGTTTAAATAATCCAATATTAGGACACATTTGTATTATAAAAATCTTCATATAGGCCTACATAAACTAACAAGAAGAGAATCGCCTGGCTGTAGCTGCAGCAATGAACACAATAACAACCTATTGTCCGTGAATGATAACGGAAGGTGGCAGGAAGACAATCGCCTGGCTGTAGCTGCAGCAAGGAACACAATAACAACCTATTGCCCGTGAATGATAACGGAAGGTGGCAGGAAGACAGGAAGGTACAGAAGAAAAGAGACAACAAGGGAATAACTTAGAAAAGGAACGCCAAAGGGAAAAGGTTGGGTCCAGAGAGGAGGAAGATAAAGTTGACAGCGAAGAGGAGCGGAAGAAACAATATTGATGGAGGGAAATTACAAGGAGCACACTTACTATTAGGGTGAGTGTGCATGTATTAATGTTGACTACTATGGGTTTCAGAGGCCGTGTTACATGGTTTTTCGGGAATAACTTATTAACACAAATTTGGATTAGTACGATATTTTGACACAGCTTTATTCACACCCTGCCCTAATTTTCGCCAATATCGTGCATTACCAAAAGTGTAGAATTAAGGTACTTGTCCCTGTGTCATGAGGTTAAAGTCGCACCTGGTCACACCTGGATGATGAGGAAACGAACAAGGTTAGTCACCCCCCCATCTCTCTTTCTTTCCCTCTCGCTCTCTCTCTCGCTCTCTCTCTCTTGCTCGCTCTCTCTCTCTCTCTCACTTTCTCACACATGGAAACTACGGCCACTGGCGCATGCATTATACATATAAAAATGAGGCATGCAAAATGTGTTATTTTATATTGTATAGTGACATAACGTGAATGTAAGGACAAGAGTATGGTGGTAGGGTGCTGGGTTATATACGACCGTGTTTCATCGATGAGCAATGGTTCGGTTGTTTCCGGGTGTTGTGTGTTTTGTATTTATATTGTATAGTGACATAACGTGAATGTAAGGACCAAGAGTATGGTAGGGTGCTGGGTATATAACGACCGTGTTTCATCGATGAGCAATGGTTCGGTTGTTTCCGGGTGTTGTGTGTTTTCGTCGGGTGCCACGGGCTTACGGCAGCAGTCGTATACAGTCAGCCATACGTGACATTGGCTCCAGCAAGGCAAATTATGGCAACCATGTTGCGTCATTGTCCGCGTGGGTGTAAAGACGCATTTGTCATGCGTGTTTACTACATATACAGCAGGGAGAAAGCCGTCAATCGGCTTGTCCAATCATTTGTCCACCCTTCATGTCTCCGCTTCCTTTCGTTGTATAAAATGACCTATTAATAAACCTGGCCACACTCACCCCTCCACATTCCTATAAACTTTGTATAAATGTCCCATTGTCCCACCCTTCTCCTCCGTGTTTTTGTTGTATTGTTTGTTTTATTGTCGGCACCATCTTCCTCAACGTACCATCACTCATAACAATTCATGGACCTCACCTTTTTTCTAATTATGGAAGTATATCTCTACAAACGGATTTACGAATATGATTGTCTATACATCAATTACGAAACCTACATATACCATTGATTATAAAGCAAGTCCCAGCCAATAATCAACCCAGATAGTAATTGCATAACGAAAATCGTACCGGTCCACGATTTTGTATAATGACTGTACTTACTTACCCTACACTACCCTTCCTCCCCCAACATTTTCCCCATCCTCACCCCTTCCCAACCCGTAATTAATGACCAAGCGTCCAACTGCCCCATCCCACCTGACATCCAACACAACCTGACGATACGATGACCATATTACAACCTTACAGTAGATGCAATATCATGCCAACACAAAACTACACAACCCTGGAAATCACCAAACCACTGCTCTTCCATCACACACGCTCGTTTTATACCCACCACCCTACCCTACTGTTGCCCTTGCAGTCAGTTTATGTCACTATCATACATTAATATAAAATTAATACATTTTGCATGCCTCACTTTTTATATGTATAATGAATGCGCCAGTGGCCGTAGTTTTAATGTGTGAGAAAGTGAGAGAGAGAGAGAGCGAGCAAGAGAGAGAGAGAGAGCGAGAGAGAGAGCGAGAGGGAAAGAAAGAGAGATGGGGGGGTGACTAACCTTGTTCGTTTCCTCATCATCCAGGTGTGACCAGGTGCGACTTTAACCTCATGACACAGGGACAAGTACCTTAATTCTACACTTTTGGTAATGCACGATATTGGCGAAAATTAGGGCAGGGTGTGAATAAAGCTGTGTCAAAATATCGTACTAATCCAAATTTGTGTTAATAAGTTATTCCCGAAAAACCATGTAACACGGCCTCTGAAACCCATAGTAGGTAAGAGAATATGTGCATGTGTCTGTTTGGGTGTATGAGAATAATTGATAGTTTGAGGGTTACACAAAATTGACTTCTTGCGATAATGCGGCTCAGTATTGATGATTAATACAATCTCAAGGAATAAGTAAAATATATAAATAAAGTAGACGTGCCGTTTCGCCCAAAATCAAAACGGAATACCCAACTCTGCGATCGGTCACCATCATCACTACTAGTCACTATCATCATTAATATCATCAGCACTACTACTATTATAATCATCACTACTACTCTCACCATCATCACTACTACTCTCATCATCACTGCTACTCTCATCATTACTACAACTTTCACCAACATCACTACTACTTACCAACATCACTAATGCTGTCCCCATCATCTTACAATCATCATTACTAATGTCACCATCATGAATACTATTATGACCATCATCACTACTACTAGTACTGTCATCATCACTACCATCATCATCACTACTGTCATCATTATCACTAAATCTACAACCATCATCACTGCTATTGTCACCATCATCACTACTATCAGCATTATCCCCACTATTACTACCATCACTTCTAATGTCAACTAAACTAACTTAACCTATCAAATCCGTCGCAAGTTGTTCTCACCCCCTGAACGATGGCATTCTGTGTGAACGCCATCATCATTGCTTGAGAACAGGTACAGGGTGGGGGGGTCGGTGTCCTGAGGGGGGTGGGGGGGGGGGGGCAAAACCATATTTTGGACCTAAAATCATAACTATTGCACATATTAAAAAACAAAAAAATACCGTCGCATTCACGCACCGAATGTTCGTGTGAAGTTTGATGAAAATCCGTCGAACGGTCTAGGAGGAGCTATCGGACAGACAGACAGACAGACAGACATTTCGGCCGGCATGTACAGCTATTGACAAAAGTCCGTGAGGAAGATTTCTATAAGGAGATTACTGAGTGTTGTTGCAGGTAAGTGCTCAAAACAACTAATGGATGGCGCCACCATATGTTTCACATATCCTCCACCACTCCCCCAACCCCACCCTTCTCTCCACTAATCTTCGTTGCTTTGCTCCTCTTACCAACATGAATCGCTTAACTTTCATCTCTCTCTCTCTCTCTCTATATATATATATATATATATAAAGCGGGATTCCTTCACGTGTGTCGTTTGGAGTGTAACAAAGTTTACTTGCAATTGAATGACTAGCTGGTATCACAGTTGTTACATCAAGCGAGTTCAGTAAGTATGATTCCCACCACCTGTCCTCTCCCACTTAACACCTTTCTATACTGCTATGTCATTCTGATTATATTATGGGTAAATTAGTATAGTATTCAGCTTGGGAAGGACCTGTAGGCATCATAGGGATGCGAACACCATGTATTTATATATATTTTATCTTTGACGGTCACAGCTAGTTCCTAAACGTACTAGATTTATTTATTGATGACCAAAACAAAGTGATACAATCCGTCACGGTATTTAGTCGGTTAATTAACCTTTTGAAGATGGTGATGCATTTTTACAGTATATTCTAGCTACCATTAGACGATTAGATGATCTGTGGGAGTTATAAGGGTAAAGACTATATTAATAAAGTAGACGTGCCGTTGTGCCCAAAATCAAAACGGCATACCCAACTCTGCGATGGGTTACCATCATCATTAGTAATACCATCATCAATAATACTATCACCATCATAACTACTGTTATCATCACTACAACTGTCACCATCATCACTACTAAACGGCACGTCTACTTTAGTACTACAGGTATTATAACCATCATCTTACAATCATCATTACTACTATCACCATCATCACTATTACTCTCATCATTTTACTACTACTGTCATCATCACTACAACTTTCACCATCATCACTACTACTGTCACCATCACCATTACTACAGTATCAGAACTACTACTGATATAATAATTAATACTACTCCCACCATCATCACTACTACTCTCATCATTAACACTACAACTGTCATCATCATCACTACTAGTCACCATCACTATCATCAGCACTACTACTGTTTTTATCATCACTACTATTATCACCATCATCACTACAATCATCATCATCACTACTACTGACATCATCACTATAATGTTCACGATCATCACTAATATCACCATCACTAGTTCTGTCACCATCGTCACTACCATCATCATCACTACTATCATTACCACTGCAACTATCACCTTCATCATTACTGTCGTGCAGCCAGTACCCATCATACATCAGCCAACCTTATTATACCAACGTGGAATCTGGCGAGTTCGATTTCATTCGCTATGTTTGTGCGGGATATTTGAAATGTCCACAAATCATCTTTAAATGTGGAGTCATGCACGACACGCATATTTTGTTAAATGGTTGATAGGAATAATGCAAAATTAATTAGCCAAAATATAAAAAAATAGTTGCAATCCATTATCTTCAATATAGATCAGACACGGATAATGACGGATTATGCAAAGTAATCGATAGGTGAGACCCTATGGTATAACAAGGGAATAATATGTTATATTTAAATTGTGATACAATTTGTATAAATTTATCTCACATTACACGTTTAACAAATTAATGCAAATTAAAACAAACAACAACAACTGTTGGATGTGCAGTGTTGTCGGGCTGTCATCAGGAGACTGGTGTACAGCTTTTCGCAGCGACTGCAATCCTCCAGTAACACGCTGATTGTAGCTCTTTGGTCTAGTGATCATATCTATGAATCCCGTATTATATCTCACTGGCAGAAGCTGCTGCACACATAGTATGTACTGTAATGTAATATATAGGTCTAATTGAACTATGAGCAATGATCTGTGCAATAGGTGTTAACCAACATTGAGCAATAGCCTTAGTTAGCCTATCTGTGTTATATTGTGACAAAATGTGATATGTGCTCTATTCTGTAAATAGGCCTACTGTATTTTTTATTTTATTGTGTCTTTATTAATATATCTTTGTGTATAATTATTATCTGTGCTCTGACGAGAAGTGTATGTGATATGGACCATTAGGTCGTACTGTATTTATACTGTATCTATCTTATGTGTCTGGAATAAAGAATTATTATTATTATTATTATTATATCTACTGATTCTTACGTGCCTGCCTGTAAAAAATAATTGCTGAAGAGCAGATACACATATAATTATATGGAGTAAAATGAGTCCATATGTAACGTCATTTTCACCATATAAGGCATTGTTTTCTCTGGGTTAAATATATATACTTGCATGACCTGGCTTCGAAAGTTGTCATATTTGGTAACTTGTATCTACTATTAGCTTATATATAACCTGTTTAAAATACTTTTTATCAAGTTGTCTCCCAAGTCGTAGTGTGACACCCATATTGCAGACTTGGCTATTATATATTTCATTGTGTTAAATTCTACATGTCTATATCAATGTGGGGGCATTCCTCGAATCACCAAAAGGGATATAAACGCTATTATTTATGATACAGTATAGCATCTTTACCTACTCTAATAACTTGTGTAGGTTAACATGTATTATCGAAGAATATTATGATTTCATTAAACTAATACAATATTCAATTTTCATTTATATGCAGTGCAATCTAATAACATAATATTATACTCATGTAATTGACAACAGGGCCCGCCGTTGGTCGACCATCCCCCTCTAACCTCGGAAACAAAAACTAACGTCAACTAAGCAACTATTCCTAGCCTAATCGGTAATCACACACACTAGCACACACACACTCACAGACCACTGTTTGCCTCAATAAGCATTTTAATAGTGAATGTATTATTATAGAGGATTATTTTCGGTTGCAATCAATAATGAATACTTAGTAAAGTAAAGATTCAGTAACCATACTGAGTATAATAATATGTAAGGCACTTGATATACGTATATACTGTATATATATTGCCGTATGTGTGAGTGTATTGTTACGACTGGGGTTCAAATATATCAGGGCTCTTATTCATTAGACTAGTAATGGCATAAATGTTACAACGGAAAGCGCTAGCTCCAACCTCTGATGTATATTCCCAGTGAACAAAGAACACAAATACTCTACAGAGTTCTATATGCAATAATAGGCTATCAAACTCTCAATAAATGTGCGTCTACTCTAGGCTTAATGTTATGTGAAAACAGCCTATTACTACCTATAACCGAAGGTGCTTGGTTATGGTATGCAAAGTAAGGTGGTAAGAGAAGTTACAGCTTACGTTACTTTAATCAATAACTGTCAGGCACTCCTGCATGAAAGAAAGTGCACTAAAGTCCTTCAACACTAACAAGGAATCTTCTTTAAATGTTAGATGCTATAAAGATGCTCGTATCGGAAATGGAACCCAAAAAGGCAGGCAGCGGAACAATGCTCGTGCAGGCTATGCACACAAAAAGGCAGAATATATAATGCCGTCGGAGCCAAGAATATCCTAAACACTACAACACTAATAATAATCGCCACGACAATGCAGTATTCCTATCAACAAAAAGAGCCTAAGTCGTTTGTGTCTCAATACATCAAACTAGGCTGCGAAATGCTTGTGTAATCATAAATGGGTATGCATAAAAAAGAGTAATTAGGTTAATATACTTAATGTCTACTGTGACTGATAAAGTCTAGCTAGAGTCAATGATACGAGATACTGGTGCGCATGGCATGCTGCATAGCCTAGTGCAAATCTCAAGTCTGTGCGTCAAATATTACGTTATAATGAAGGGTAGCTCTCTTGAGAAACCTTAATACCGAAGTATTAAGCGTTCTCCTGGCGTACCTCAAAGACAAACAATCGAGACTAGAACAGTGCAGAATGGTATAGGCAAAAAACCCTCATTCGTGCATGCTCTACTCTCAATGGCACACAGACTAGAATTTACTCAATCAACTCCAGTTCTCAGGTATGTCGTGCCGCTTTTAACTGAAGCCAGCACTCATAGGAAACAATACCTATAATATCAGACTCCTAGTCTAGCATTATCTAATCCAGCAGAACACTAATAACTAAAGGAAGCAGTACTAAACAATATAAATGCCAACCAATGCTTCGTGATCCACTTATCTTAACAACTAACATACATAGGCTATATCAGACCTTAACACACAATACAACTGGCCAGCATGAAGCTGATTTTGCAGAGTTAACCAGAGGGGGTATAATATTAATAAAAGGTGGTGAAGGATATGGAAAATGAGAGAGATAGGCAGAGGAAAAGATTCTCAGGTACGGAGCGGGGACAGATAGCAAGGGAAAACAGATGGGTGTGTTCTAGAAACCAGATCTGAGGGAGAGAGTGGCGAGGAACTGTATATATACTCGCACTAGCTCGAGCCGCGTGGGAAAACAGCGGTTACAAGTCATCTAACCACTAGCAAAGCTTACAGCATGGTAAGGGCCTCTCTCCACCAACCCCCGCGAGGCAGCCAGCCGTGACGTCATCGAGCGGGACAAAAAACACTGCGCGCCCCCCCTCTCACTCTGTTCTACTCCCTCTCTCTCTCCCAGATCCTATCATTACTAGTTAATGATAAAATATATACTTTACAATTAAATATATAAAGCCTTGACATGGGCGAAAACAAAGAGCCTTTCTGGACTGCCCATGACACGAGCTTTCATATGAAATAAAGCACACTCTAATACATAAACTGTAGCCCCATCCACTGCCCTGGCGATCCTAGTGAGTCACTGTAGGACAAGCCATGCGGTTCTAACGGAGTGGTCAACGTCACAGTATGTATTCGTGTGCGTTTGCATATGATCGTGGCGTGGTATAGTGCATGTATTTTTTAAGAAATATATACAAATAATTATAAATTGTAGGAAAAAAATATAGTCTTCAAGGTATATTTGGTTAAACGTTGTATACATTTTAGTTAAATATTTTACAATTATACATTGCACTGTAAATACAGAAAATTAAGCCCCAATGCATATCACATAATTATGCCGTATGACTGTTAGGATCCAAATTATTTTGTCTATTCACCCATGCGCTGGAGAAGCCTAACTAGTAATATGTGCATAGTCTCAACATTTTATCAAACAAACATTATATATGCAAACCAAAACTCATATATAATCATTGCTACTGTTTCGTTCTCCGCTTAAACTGTTGCTCAACTCGCCATTCTAAACACGTGGTTAGATAATATATGTGGAAAACTTAAGTCTAATATTAGTAACGTGTATATTAGCACAACCCTGTGTAAAATTTACATTTATCATTCAGTATAATGGTTCATGTATATATGACTGTCTAGATGGTTTTCATGTTGGTAATTTGTGAATATGATCACAGTATACTCTAACTACCATTATAACACAGGTCATTGTGTGCAAGCACAATGTTATCTACAATGATAGATTTTACTACCATTTAACATTTTTACATAGCAGTTTACTAAACATTTATTGACAATAAACTTTATTTAATTTGGCCTATGTCTATGACTTCAAGATACTCGTATTATGATAGTAATATAGTTGATAGAATACCGTAGGTATAATTATATGATAATTCAAATCTCTATGTATCCCATGCCATCCAGTAAAATCACTGTAAGTTGGCCGAACATGAAATAGTGAAGCTGGCAACCTTATTTTGTGTTTCATAGTATTAACGATCTATTGTACTGCGAGATAAGGACGGAAATACTCTACCACCTCAGATTTCCATTACCTCACTGTAGACGTTTATGCTATTTTGATTTGTATTGTCTCAAAACAGAAAGGTGAAAATTGCATGGTCCATTTCTCCCCAACCTCAAAACCTCTGGAAATACCACACTTACACCTGTCCAGGCCTGCCACCTTGTGTCACGGAACAAACAAATTTCCTCTATCTGTATTGTCCTAAACAATGTAATGGTTTTGACCCACTTACCATATCTTTCAACTATAAACAAAATAACAGGTGCTTCATGTGCTTACTGTGAAGCTAGTTTATTTAGACAGATATGCATAACATAACTGTTGGTATGCCTGGAGACAATAATATATCCTTGTGACTTTCATTGGCAACCAGTATTATAGTTATACTAATTAATACACAAAGGATTACTGTGTTAATTGGATTTTGGTTTGCATAATTAATGTTTGTTTCATTAAATGTTGAGACTATACACATATTACTGCTTAGGCCTTTCCAACGCATGGGTGAATGCAGAAGAAATCATTTGGATCATAACATTTATATAATGCATACGGCATAATTATGTGATATGCATTGGTGTTTAATCTTCTATATTTACAGTGCAATATATAATTGTAAATTACACAACTCAAATATATTATAAATGTATATAAATATGCCTTGAAGAATATATATATATGTTCTTACAACTTATACTTATTTGTTTTTACTTCTAAGCAAACAATAATATATTATAACACGCCACAAGCATAATTATGCAAACACACAGACTTGCACACATATGCGCATACGCAAACGCAGACAATGGATAATATTGTATCCACTCACTGTTACATGAAGTGTTATGAATTATAAGATTATGATATGCATTGCAATTGCAGAGCATGTATTTAGTAATGCTACTAAATAATTAAATTAGTAATTGTTCAATATTGCAACTGTAAATATCCGTCTTTAATTATTATTATTAATATAATTATAATAATAATAATAATAATAATAATAATAAAAATAGTAATCATACTAATATTTATTATTATTATAATGATAGAAGTAATAGAAGTAGCAATAGTAAACATAATAAAATTAGATAACATTATCACGAGCAATGCGTACTATTATCATTACCTTGTTAATTCTCACTATTTGCATTAGTACTATGATCATTATCAACATTAATACTTTTACTATTACTCGTAAATGAAAGGGGCGAGGGAACGCGAAGGTGATCCCGTTTCTAAGAATTGGAACTGTACACGTTTCTATTAAGGCTCTGTCTTGAGTCGGCCACCCCCAGCAATGGGGTATGTGGCTGAGTATATACATGCATGCATACATACTATCAGTATTGTAGTGTATACATACATTAAATTGATCAATAAGTTGGGCAAACTTCCAATGGGCAAGGTCAAAGGTGAAGGCAAAATTATATTTAGTACGAATATGAAATGGTCATCCAATATATATATTATACTCTTGATTAATAGTTTTTTGTCACAAATCAAAGCCATATGACAGTTTTTTTACTGTTTTTCTCAAATGTCAACAATCCGATTAGTAGAATTGGGTATGCAATTATCTTTCCAAAATGCGAAAACAGTATTTATATTTTATTATCTGGGCATCAATCTATAAAAGATACTTGATAGTTTCATAGATACCGAGTTTAGAATATGATAAGTGTTACATTTCTGACAATGTGTGTGTGTGTGTGCCTAAAAGTTATATCCAATACAAATATCGTAATCATATCACATTCATCCCTCACATAACCCCATAATCTCACTCTCTCGCTTCATTATGTAAATGAACAATACGTTACATTTAATTACAAGTTACATGGTGAATTTGTGATACTTTGAACTCTGTTTTGAATTTAACTACCATAAATACTAGATTAATAATGATACCCAATGTGTATTTTTGGCAGAAATGGCAACAGGAAGGGCCAATTCACCTGACGTAATCACCGACCGAGGGAGGATTATAGGAATGTGGGAGATTGGCACTCCAGTATCTAATATTGCAACAGCTATTGGGTTCTGTGAAAACACAGTTAGGAAATGGATCAAGCGGTATCAAGAGGAGGGATCATTGACCACCAGACCAAGGAGTGGAAGGCCCCGCTGCACAACTAGAGAACAAGATGATCGCATCCTGGAGGCTGGGCAAAATAATCCCTTCGGATCGGCAGTGCAGCTAACCAACGATCTACAATTACCTTGCAGCTCCAAAACAACAACAAGACGGTTTCTTGAGCAGAATTTGCACTGCCTACATCCCAGCCAAAAAAGATGTCCTTACGGATGCACACAAAGCGACTGAGGTTTGCACAGCACTTCAGTGTCGTCGATGACAACTTTTGGAATAAAGTAATATTTACTGACGAAAAATGTTTTTTGTCAGTTGAACAAGGTCGCAGACATTGCTGGAGGGCTAGAAATACGAGGTATGCAGCAGAAAATATTCAACACAGGGCAGTGAGTGGTCGTGTTACGGTAAATCTTTGGGGATGGATGTGGGCTTACGGACCAGGTGAGTTGGTTAATATCAATGGTCGTTTTAATGGAGATGAATACATCACTATACTTGACGATGTATTGTTACCAACAGTCCGTGCTATGGCCATCCCCGCACCTGATCCATTTATTCTAGTCCAGGATAGAAGTCCAATTCATACTTCTCGGATAGTCCAAGAATGGTTTAACCGACATCCAGAAATAGAGCTAATGGACTGGCCACCAAAGGGTTGTGACCTAAACCCTATAGAGAATATGTGGGGCATAATGTGCAATGAATGGAAAGTTGATGTGGCGAACCAACGAGCTGCGAATGGAAAGCACATGAAGTCTGGGATGGAATCCGTCGCCGGCCAAACATTTGCACGAATCTGGTTGCTTCAATGCCAAACAGACTGAGAGAGGTCATTGATGCAAATGGTGGATGGTCATCATACTGATGCATACCTCAATAATATGATATATCAAATAAAATATGGTTCTGTATTTCATTGTGTAGGTTCTTTACATATTAATACATCAAGTTCCTCTTGCTTAGGTGATTACATTAATTTAAATATGATTACTGATTAATGATATGTATAAATGCTCTCGAAATTGAATGCATAAATAAAATTATAGACATTTAGTTATCTTATAATTTAAGTGACTAGGATTTTCAAAAACAAAAATCGAACAAAACATGATTAGATGTGATAATGTCACACTTATTAAGTGATAATAAAATGCAACTCAAGCTGTCAAAGATTACACATAATGTGGTATCAATTGACTAGATCATATTAAAGTAAAATATATTGATTCATATTGATCTACCTAATTTCTTCCTTTGATATTTGTCCTTTGTAAGCATATATTATTAAATTCAAATCCATTTATGTGTTATTTTCTCAGGTAATATTTTGTGTACCGGTATGTATTATATATTGAGATCCCTTACATAATATTAAAATTGCAATTTATATTATTCTGCGTTATTATATAATGGCATTATTAATTAAAAAATAGATGTAATACTATATTTAATAATATAAAAAATGCATAAATACAAATAAGAACATTTATTAACCCTGGTATCTGTATTTGCAGAAGTGATTGAACTTTGCATATTGTGAGAAACAAAATTATATATAGATACGGGGTGAGAGTGTCATAAAGTGGAAAGGTAAAAACACGACAATGACCTTGCACGTTCAGGTGTTAAACAAAATGTGGCATCGAACAGAGTAAAGCATATTTATATTTAAACATGTTGACATTATTATTTTAAAATAGTTCAAATCATGCTATTACATCTTGAAAGTATTTATTTATGCCTTAAAGAACGAGAAGGCATTACTCAAGCTTTATAAATTTGTCACGTGTTAGCCGGAATAAATCAAACTAAGGCATAATTGCATTGAAGTAATTATTCTAAATTAGTTTAAAATGCCTTGCCTACAAGACATTTTTCCTAAACTTATAAATATCGTCTAAGGTTAACCTCTTCCTTACCGAGGATGTATTTTGTGTTATTTCAGATATATTTGGACGATTTTAGGCAGCTTAGGAGGATACTGTGATAGTTAATATGAATAATCAAGATAGTTTGAAGCCTGTAAATTGAATCACGTCCTCCCTACGCTGGATAAAATCGTCCAATACTATCCAGATTATAATGACAAGGACAACTCGGTACTAAGGGGTTAACCAGATTACTATTAGAAATACATTAAATTTAATATATTCCTTTATCCCCAAAGTTATGGCAGTCATATTGACTGCCATTAGCGTATATATATATAATTATATATATTTAATGAATGTGTAGGATATTCATGGTGGCGAGAGTAGTACAGCAGTTGAGGGTACTGGTGGAGGGGTGGAATAAGGTTAAGGGGGAGGGGGAGGCTAAATGAAACATAAGGTGGCGCCATCCATTGGATGTTTTGGGCACTTACCTGCCACGGCACCCAATAATCTCCTTATAGAAATCTTCCTCACGGACTTGTCAATAGCTGTACCACTATACGGGGGGCGATACCATTCTGCTTACGCAGAGTTGATTAATTAACCATCATCATATATTGATATATATGATAACACATTAATGAATAATTATATACACACACTCAAAATATAATATTGCTATATTAAACAAAATAAATATGTATTTATATTGCCAAATTTGTAACGACAGGTGTATAATGAATGATTAGCATGTGGGAAACTGAGGGCTAGAGATCAGCCAACCTCCTCCATGTATACATGTAGGTGCCTCTTCTTGTCATACCAATAACGAGAGTTCGCCAGTACTGGTACAGAGTAATACTTTGCTTTTTGGATATACATTGATTTAGATACATACACTAAGGTAAAATATAACCCTGTTGTTTGATCATTACGGCACCAACATGGGATACACAGAAAAGGTTGACCAATCTCTTCTCCTACACGGCCGTAACTCAAACGGCTGCAAATGGAATGGATTTACGTTAGGGTGTGTTAGATTAGGCTTGGTTTGGTTTAGTTAAGTTACAGTACATTAGTTTAGTTAGGTATACATATTATATTATATATAATTGGTTGTGGTTGTTTCAGAGTGTGGTTGTTTTGATTTGAAACCGAAAATGTGCATTCTCGTGACTGCTTTTCCACGATAAAATGTTCAACTCTGATCTGACCACATCGGAATAAAAAAATAAATAAATTAGGGTTACATGAACCATTTCAGTACAGCTCTTTGTATTCTGGCTACCAATATACAATTGTGCTCGGCTTTGAAAGGTATTTTGGGAGTCGGTCTGTGATTTGAAATAGACGTTTTACCCCTTTGTTTCCTAGAGGGTCTTCCAAATGTGAGTACATTAGTCTCTTTCTAGCCAGAATAAAATGGATATAATAATGAAAGAGTTATGTAATCTATAGTAATCCTAGTCTCCGATACCTGTTCACAGTTGCCCTTAACCCTATCTACACAGAAAAGGTCTTTTGGATTCCCCGTGTTTTTACGCAACTACTGTAGTTTGGCAATTTGAAGATGATTTGCTCTATTAGCTTTGCAATCTGTTTCTTTCCCTGTCAGATGTCGGCAATGAAACATGGAGTAAGACATACAATGTTCTATTATTATTGGTGACATTTGAAATTAGTTGTTTGCGTGTACACATTGCTATAGTTTGGAATATTACCGGTGTAAGTTGGTTCACCTGTTAAAATCATTATTTATATATGGTCTTGGTACAGACAATTCAGTGTCATAACCATTACCTCCCTAGCGTCCCATACATAAATCTTCCGACAACTTTTGTTTTCCATTCCATCTTGTGATAAATATTTGTCTTATCAAACTCCCTTCTCCCTCTGTGCTCTTAACTACAACTACAGTATATTGTGTAAACTAGATAACACTCCATGGTATGAGTTGGAGCGTAACAATATACTGTATATGTTGTAATAAGTTACATCTGGGCAACAGTTGTCTGTCAGGGTGCAACCAGTTGTTTACAGCCTGTGTATTATAATTAATCAAATGATTACCTGTTGCTCAATTGGGCCAGGGTTTAATCCCAGTTGGCTCTTGTGGAATTCTCGAGCGGTATTGCTTGATTTAAGATGTATTTCTATGCCCACCTACCGGGAGTTGGCGCTACCACATCTCACTGGTAGAGGCAAATAACTGCTGTGTCGTCAGTATCTCGACCCAACATTACTCCTGGGCAGCAGTTGTCTCTAATGTCCAACGACTCTACTAATATAGGCTACTGGTATCTCTATAAATCAAACTTCTGATATATCTATTTTGAGATATTCATATATCTATTTGATCACCTCAATAATACATTAGCTCAGTACCAAACTATTCAGTCCTTAGATTCCATGCCAGTAATATCGCAGTTCATAATATTTCTGACCCTTAATTGGATTTCATCATTCAACGTACACTTTGTCCTACCCCATCGCTCTTTATTAATCTGCCTACCTTACCTATACCGTAATCATAATATCCAAACACTTATAAATCTTAATTATCCCATCTAGCTATTATTGCCTGACCGCTTTATCCTACACCTACTTAAAGTTAACTTCAACCTACGTGTCATAAAATAAATACTTTCCCTCTGATTACCTGACGTACCTTGCCCTAGCTACATATTAACTCGTAACCATACCCTCTTCTCTGCGTCCCTACATTAACTACAACTCTCTCTCTCTCTCTCTTTTTCTCTCGCTCACACACACACACACACACTCCAGCGCCAGCCACCAGTACCGTCCCAGGCTAGCTAATTACAGCGGACCTGGGGAATTTGATTAACACGGATTTCTATTTTCTCCTCTTTAACCCAACACTTACGAGAGAGAGAGAGAGAGAGAGAGAGAGAGAGAGAGAGAGAGAGAGAGAGAGAGAGATGCAACCATCCAATCCATTAACCCCTTCTGAACCGACAACGTCTATTTAGCTACTATTAGCTACAATGTATAGCTACTATTAGACTGGGTGATGGGCTGGTCTATCAGAATGAGAGTTGAGCATTCTCTGCCATACCCATAGCTTACTCTGACTGTTCCTTTTACTTATATACTTTCTAGATCTCAAGTGACGGCGTCTTTTCCGTGGATTGACCTCCCTACTGCCAACCATGGCAGATTGGGAGCCAAAGCGTCACATTTTTCTTTTGCCCCTCAACTTTCCCTTCATAATTGCTGAGGGGCACAGGGCCTTGGGTGGGGCTTTTGTTTACCGGGCGTTTCCGCACCCTCCTCAGCTCCCCGCCTTTGAGTGGCTTCGGTCACCTGGGCATTATTAGTGGTAAGCAGGGAGGGTTCTGTGGGGTGCTCGGTTATGGCCTTGGCTTTGCTCGGGACCTTGGGGCTGCTTGGCCAGACAGCCTGAGGAACAGCAACAACAACAACTATTAGACTATTTTATTAAGTTTCAAAAGGGCCTCCAACTATTAACCCTTAAAAAGCGGCTCACCACTTAAGTCGAGTTAAATAAAGCTGGACTATGTGGCGGCGCTCGACATAACTCGAGTGGCAATTTCAGCACGTAATGTGGCTGAGAGAGAGAGACAAGTGGTGGCAGGAGACTAGCGAGCGTATGACTGCTCCAGACCACCGCGGCGAACCTACTGACACAAATCTCAGCTCCCTCCTCCCTCTCTCACTCGCTACATACTCAATTATGTACCGAAAGTACCGAATTACCTGCTTTTTGCACTCGCGTTGCACGGTTATTGCAAGAAAACTATCCATCATACAAGGATCGTTATGGTGTCATTCGAAAGCTCTGTTTATGCCCTTTCAGGGATAGGTACTTGTTTTACGTTCTGGGTCTTATTTAGGCATGAAAATGATCACGTAAACAGCCCTATTTTGGCTAAAAACACCCCGCTGGGCGGTACACATAAATAAACCGCATAGCCCGCTCGTAAGGTGTTAACAGGCTTCGGAATATCACACTTAACCCTTTTTACTACGACATATCCTTCTAAAACTGCACAACATCGTCTAAATATAGCTAGAAGAATATTAAAAAGACGTCGCCGGTACAGAAGGGGTTAACCATTATGCCTAACATGTATAGACAGTATATACTAAGAAAATACTGACTGAATACAAAAAGAAACACACAAGTATAAACAAAACACACATACATATCAGAGGGACACATAAGTGCAATGCATCATACAAATGTAGGTGACCAATGATATAATTAACACGACAAAGAGGGCAGCAGTACCAGGCACATCAGTTAATAATAGTAATAATAGTACAGGGAAAAGTTAAACAATTAAGCTTTTGGCACGCATAATATTGATGTATAATCAGTAAATGTTATTATATATTAGAATTGTTTTATTTTTAATGGGATCTTCAGCTAAACGATAGTTATAACGATAAATAAATGTAATACGTTAATACTTATAAAGTTGGAATGTAATGTAATTAAGTTACTTATGATTAGGTTAGTCTGGATACGAAAATAGGAGTTAGTTCGATCATTAACCCACTGGATACCAGCGATGCATCACGTGCGTCGGCAATGTATGTAACGCTAAACCCCAGCGCCGCACAGGGTGCGTCGCGGTTAAATACTCCGGTCCTATGGTACCTAGAGCGCTCAGATTTGTATGGGAACTGTGTAAGTATCCCATGCAACAATGACGATGGTTGAAGACCCTCAAAGTCCAGCCGCTTATGCGTGAGCATGCAAAAACCTCTTTTTGCATGTTTTTGCCTACCCATTTCCCCTCTTGTAATTCCGACTTTCGGGCACCCTGTAGGACCCCTTAATGGCCTAGGGGATCTGTTTGTTGTGGTTTTTCCTTCATTTCTAACCCATTCCTGGTGTTTTCTGGAAAACAAAATTGATTGTACAACCTGCTGGTCCTGGGGTGTACATTTATTATTAATTAGCTGGTGCTCAGTGGGTTAAAGAAGCACAGATATAATGTCATAAAGAGACTAGGTAACATGTACTGCCCTGTTATGGACACCTTCGAAGACTGCCTCGCTAGGACCACAGGGTCTGTACAGTCCATGCATCAATGTGACACACACACAAACTAACTCTCTCTCTCTCTCTCCGTCCATCAGTATTGCCTCTTTCCTTCTTTTGGTCCTTCCACCAAACAATTTTCATTAGTCTATTCCGTATGTTGTTGACTTCATTGCCACCTTTAACAAATCCTGTATTAAGTATATTATTTCCGTGATTCCTTATTTGTTTTCTGTTAATCATTGCCGTTTACTCTTATTCCTCTTCTCTCCTCCTCCTTCTTGCTCTATTCCTCTCCACCTTCCTACCCCCTTCTGTTATTTCTTACCCACTTTCCCTACATTCCCTCATCTTTTTCCATGTTTCCCTTCCTTCTAACCACCTCATTTCTCATTTGTCTTGCAATGATTGTATACCACATACCTTCCTTTGTGCTTCCCTCCCCATGTTTTCTGTCACAATCCATGGCTTGTCATGATGTGGTTCCTCCCCCCCCCCCCCCCCCACACACTCCAACCTTCTTTATTGTTCCTTCAAATCTCTCTCTACCCTACCCTCCTCTTCCCCATCCCCACCATTTTATTCTGCTCCCTTCACCTCCCCCCTCACCCCCTCCCCGGATCAATGGTAGGTTTGCCTTCAGTCAGATATATTAGAGCAGATCCTTAATCGATTGAATGACGGAAACACATGGAAATGTGGATGGATAGACGTATATATATTATTATATCTGGAGATACCGATTTACATATATTTACATAGATTTACATAGATACACTGGCCACACAGATCTTACGATCCCTACGAGGTGACCAGGACTTAATCCTAATAGAGATAGCAACCCTAAGAGAAAGTGGAAGGAAAGGATAGCAAAGATGAAGGCTCTCTCCCCACCCTCCGCTCCCTCCGGCAATATGCCGTACATGAAAATAGTTAGAAGTGAATAACCTTGCAGGGCTTGGAAATCGCCTGAAGGAATTTATAGTATAGTTAGAAATGGAAAGGAAAAGGTTCCGAGATGGAATTCCGTGACTGTACAAGGACCACGTGGGGGGATTTTCCTCATATCTTTCCCTTGCACGACCGAGAGGGGAAGATGATAAATTACATGTCTTGCAGTAATAAGAAAAATTAAGATAAAAGGCTAACAAAACAAGAATAAGAAAAAAATAGGAAAATAACTAGGAATAAAAGTAAATAATCATAATCTTTCGAGGGTTAACTAACTGAATTAATAATATATCAGAAAAGTATCTTAATAATATGTATACATTATTAATACTAATTAAGATTAATTAAAAGTCCTTAATTAAATATTACGCTTTTCTCTATTAGTTATAATTGGCCTACGGAATATTAAACATTGAATAATTCTATATGACTTGTAATAGTTTCGCGATTGATCATAATTGAAGTGTATCAGACTATAATGGAAAACAAGTAGCAACAGCTAAAAGGAAAGCAAGTAACAACTTAAAATACACTTTTAACATAATTTAAGTTCTATTGGCCTTCAACTGTCTGATACATTTCATATCCTCTCTGTTATGTCTAGTTTCTTTATGTTAACCTCTTTGGAATCAAGATACGCAACAATATATATATATATAGAAGCAATACTCTCTTGTTGAGGGAATCGGAGTCGGATGATAAAAATCAACACCAGCGCTGGTACAAACATCTTTATTTTGGTAACGTTTCGGTTTAAGCATAAACCATCTTCAGACCTGAACTGAAATGAAATAAAAGCCTATATGAATGGCAGAGTAATTTTCTAATGTAAATATTCTTATTAATAATTAAATTTAACAAATCTAGAATAAAACTTAAAATTAATAGTTATACAAATAATAACCTAATACATATTAGAACTAGTAAAGTGAAACAATAAAATGAGAGACGAAGACATATTATGTGAGCAATAAAAGGAGGGGGGGGGGGGCCAAGTTAATAACAAATGTTTTCATATATATAAGAACTAACCTTTACATATTAGAAACAGAGTAGTAGTCAGGTCGATATATGGAAAATACCCCCTCAACCCCCAAAAAATTGCTACAAAAGGTTTCTCAACTGATTCTGGTAGGGTTTAGTGTACTTTATAACATACTAAAAGTTTACCAAAGTAGGACCCCCGGAAAAGTGTTTTTCTCAAGATGGCGTCCAAGATGGCCGCCGAAACCTCTTAATGATCATAACTATGTAACTATCAACTCAAATTTGATGATCTTGGTGTCTATCCCTAGGTTTTTGGGGGCAAAGAACACATTAAGATCATACAAAATTATGTTGGCCTATTATGTAACACAAAAATCCAATATGGCGTCAAAAATGGCCGCCAACACCTCCAAATGACCGCAAGTCCATAACTATTGACTCAAATTTGATGATCTTGATGTCTATCCTCAGGTTTTTGGGGGCAAGGAACACATTAAGACAACTTTGGATATCACTGAGCTGTTGAATCAATATGAAATTGAATTCATGACCTTCAGCTGTCCACTATCACCTAATACACAAACACCTTTGTCCATAGAATAAGTTTCAGAGCGTTCAATTTTGAGTGTCATCCTCCTCCTCAGTATCGACCTCTTGAGTGTTGTTTGGATTGTCACAGTTTTCAGTTTGGCAAGGGCCACATGCAGCAGTAGGGGAGTCCATAGCGTCTGCAGCTGCATCGAGAGGATTTGCATCCCCCCGAACAGTTGCAATGGATAATTTTCAAGAGTTCGTCAGGCGCAGCATTGTTTTGGGTCATAATTGGAATTAACTGATCATTTTCCTGTTTCCATCCCCATTCAGTTGGGTTCATTTCATTTGCCATCCCCATCCATACCATAATTTGAAAGTACACACGTTGGCTATGGAATCTTGTTGCAGGTGATGTTGGGGGAAGCCGTTCAGGAGTGACAAATGCTTGAGCAGTTGCCACTTTCTTGGTGAAAATGATATGGCGCAGTGATGATAGCGTATCATTAGACTTGCCACCAAAGAGATCAACCATCAGGTCTTTGCCAAGATCTGATATGTCCTCTTGAGATTTGTTTTGAAGGATGAATGCACTAGCACAGGACTTCATGACAGGATCAGATTTCACTAATTTCCGGAAGGCTGACTTTTTTCCGATGACGAAAATCCTTGAAGTTGAATCAAGCCTGAGTAGGCATGTACAAAGAGCAACTCATTGCACACATCGTCTCCTAAAGTTTCTTTCAACAGGTTAATGTTATACACTCTGTGTTCTTTTGACTGCTTGTTTGCGTCAGAACGGAAGTAGATGATCTCATTGTCTGTTCTGGAGTAATGAAGGAGCAAGATCAGCAAATCTGTATCCTCACCGACCAACGTTGTGGTGCAATGACGGGATCGTTCAACAGTTGCCTTAACGATATCAACGTCTGCATCCCCTGGTGACTGAATGACATGGCATCCCCGTTTAGTTAGTGCTGTGCTGATGAGAGCAATCATGTCTGCCTTGTTTTTGTCACAAGACAAAAAGTCCTCCTTTTTGCCTGAAAACTCTGTTTCTGCAGTGAAACTAACAATAGGGTGCAGGTTTTTTCCTCGTCTCTGATGTGCGTTGTTTTTTATGGAGGGACCTTCACCATAGCCATCGAACACCACTGTCGCTTGTCCGTAATGTCTCACAGTGAAGTCTGCATAAGACTCAGCTATTGCATTATATGAGTCGCCTTTCTTCCACAGTAAACGATGGAGCAAAGAGCCACCATCAAGCATGTTACAATCTGTTTTAGGAATAGAGTTCATCACAGCCTCATTTGATAAGTCCGCAGCATGGTCTCGAATTGCCTGAGCAAGCTGAGGTTTGTCTGCTTTTCGAAGAATGTTCCTGGTCTCAAAGAGGGCTGGAGGGTAGGGGCTTAGTTTATACGTCAAAACCTCTTCAAGGGAAAGATCTCCGGACCTTGACACCACAAGGAAATGCTGGAACAGAAGGGCAGGATCAATGGTATGATCAGGAGCAATCTTCACAGCAGAGATATTCCCAAGGGTTTGGGCTCTGTCTTTCCGCTTGAATTTGTAAGTAAATGCCGACTTTCCGATTATATCTTCAATGATCTTGTTCCCAACCGATTCAAAGTCATGTGCATTCACATCTGGCCCAGCCACTATCCCGTTGACAATGTTTCTCAGAGTAGGATCAGATGTGAAGGGTGAGCAGGCTGCAAGCTTTATCCGAATTTTCTCGAGATCAGATGCATCTCTTTTGATGCGCGCCTCAGTTGAGTCTTTGTGTTGCGGACTTGTAGTATAGGTTAGGTTTGTGAAATCCTGCATCGCACTGTTGTACTCGGATGTTACAGGTGCAGATAAGGTCCAAAGGTTTCGCATGTCCTCAGTCATCCCACTGCCGCGAGTTAGACCACCAGTGCTCTTTAGAGACCTCATCAACGTTTGTTCAATGACAAGATCACTACTAAGCCCTGCCCAGCACTGATTGCTCCTACGAACAAAGTGAAAACCATCAAGGAACTTTCGATAAACGTCTGGGTGCTTTTCCTCCAGGTTGCTCATTTGCTGCAGGTAGTAATGAGCAGATCGCAGGTAATTGAAGTGCCCAGCTGCAGCAAAGACAGTTAGGCAATTGGACACTGCCTGCAAATGCATCAACCAAGACCCAGTACGATCCGCCTTGATCAACATTCTTGCCATGCCAACCATAAGCTGATAATTCTGCCACAACTGGCTGGTCTTTGAGGTCTGAGCAAGTTCAGATTTCTTCTTCTCCGTTACTGTCTCGAATTGGATCAAAACCTCAGAACAAGCAGCATCTCCTAGCGTCGTCTCTCCGCTAAGAAGGGAGGAGTACAATTCCTCGGCTTGATCCAGCAGTGTCTGAATCTCGGGATCGTCTTTGGCCATTTCCGTTATAAGCTGGCTATGTAGGCACTTGTCAACAAGAAGATGGCCCCGCAAAGCCCTCTGGACAGCTTTCCCTGTCATCATGTGCACAACTGCATTTTCTCCATAGACAGTCTCAAGTATGTTTTTGAGACCGGTCCCTGCCATATTGGATTTTTGTGTTACATAATAGGCCAACATCATTTTTTATGATCTTAATGTGTTCTTTGCCCCCAAAAACCTAGGGATAGACACCAAGATCATCAAATTTGAGTTGATAGTTACATAGTTATGATCATTAAGAGGTTTCGGCGGCCATCTTGGACGCCATCTTGAAAAAAAAAACTTTTCCGGGGGTCCTACATTGGTAAACTTTTAGTATGTTAAAAAGTACACTAAAACCTACCAGAATCAGTTGAGAAACCTTTTGTAGCAATTTTTTGGGGGTTAAACTGTATTTTGACCTGACTATAGAGGAGTGGAAGTCGTGCACATCCAGGATGGGTTTATGTAACTGGGTGAGCAGGGTCTCCGACAGGAGTCGTGTGACTGTGTTTGGGGCAGTGGTGAGAATTGAAAAATCGGAGGATTTTATGGGTTGATCAGATGATTCTGATCACCCCATAAAACCTTCCGATTTTTCAATTCTCACCACTGCCCCAAACACAGTCACACGACTCCTGTCGGAGACCCTGCTCACCCAGTTACATAAACCCAGCCTGGGTGTGCACGACTCTTCCACTCCTCTACTCTGTTTCTAATATGTAAAGGTTAGTTCTTATATATATGAAAACATTTGTTATTAACTTGGCCCCCCCCCCCCTCCTTTTATTGCTCACATAATATTTCTTCGTCTCTCATTTTATTTTTTCACTTTACTAGTTCTAATATGTATTAGGTTATTATTTTTATAACTATTAATTTTAAGTTTTATTCTAGATTTGTTAAATTTAATTATTAATAAGAATATATACATTAGAAAATTACTCTGCCATTCATATAGGCTTTTATTTCATTTCAGTTCAGGTCTGAAGATGGTTTATGCTTAAACCGAAACGTTACCAAAATAAAGATGTTTATACCAGCGCTGGTGTTGATTTATATATATATATATATATATAATAGGCTAGAGAGGGGTGGAAATGAGTTACTTGAGAAGTACGTGCGGAGTTACATGGAGGGATAGACAGATTAATGAGGAAGTAAGAAGGAGGTTAAGTGTGGAGAAAGATGTGCTGGAAGGTGTGAAAAGGAACACCTTGAGATGGTTCGGTCATATATAACGTATGGGAAGCGCGATAATGACTAAGAGGGTGAACGAGAGCGAGGTGGAAGGACAGAGAGGGAGAGTTAAACCGAAAGAGAGGTGGAAGGATGGAGTGAGGAAGTATATGGATGAAGGCGGTGCTGGTAGGGAGGAGGGGCGTCGACTGACTGGGGACAGAGGTGCATGGGGGTGGTCCGTTCGTGGCTACCCCTTCGGGGATCACGGCGTCAGGCAATACATAGGTAGATAGATTTATATATATATATATATATATATATATATATAAATAGTCCCTATTTGTTATACGTGATACGTGAATGAGGGAAACAAAAGGCAGAACTGACTGTGACGAGTGCCTCCACCAGGGTTGGAAGAGTGACAAGGTCAAAGTTGAGGAATGTTCAAGCCAAAATGCAAGGATACACGGAGTTTGAAGCAATTTAAATCATAGGATCAGGGGAAGATGGATTCAGGGAGAGAGTTCCAGAGCTCAGCTGTTGCATAAAAGAATGATTGGGAATATCATATCATTCTTAGGTTGGAAGGCTGCACAGAGTAGGGGTTAGATTGTGTATGGCGATCTGAGGATAGATTATGGGGAGATAGATGCTTAAGAACTTTTGAAGTAAGAATACTTTTAAAAATGTTGAAGATATCGGAAATGAGAGCAATTGGACGATAGTTGGAGGTTTCAGAGCGGTCACCTATCTTTGGGAAAGGTTGAAAGAGAGCAAACTTCCAGTAAGAAGGGAAGACGTGTCCATAGTGAGTTAGATTGCATGTGGAATATTATTGTACTGTAGGAATGGCTGTGGATATGCATATAATCTGCAACCAGTGTAATAATTTCACCCATGCTGATTAGGTGCTAACATATATTTTTGAATATGCAACACATTTCTAACACTTCACTAATTTCCTCAATTGCAGCGAGCAGTGTGGAAGTTTATGCCCTCAGGTCAATAAACCCTTAGAGCAGATGTGGGGAAGTGAACCGCAGTATTCGAGCACGTTACCACTCAACCACGCAGGCTCGAACGTAGCTGAAGCTCTGGATTAAACTAGATTGGGATGAATAATAAATGTATGAACTTCAGCCGAATACAATAATAGTTAATCTTCATTATAGACATTCAGGCAAGTCAAATACGTTAAAGAGAAGTAATGCAACATAATGCCAAAATGATAGAACTAATAGAAAGCAAAGTTTAAAAAAGATCATATTCAAATCATGTCATATAATAAAGTCAGATACAGGAGAATGAAAGGAAGAAGAAAAAATCGTCATCAGAAAGATCTACATATTTGTTACTTAGTAGTCTAATATGAGAAGGTATCATCGTTTTACTTCCAATGAATCCATAACATTCCTATGGGTTTCACTTGCATAAGCCCACAGTGCGTGATTCCCTTTTTATTTTATTTTTTATTTTTATTTTTATTTTTGTTGAGATCAATATGGTTAAATCTTTTTGATTCACTCTTTGGCTTTCTGAAATAGCCGTGGACCATCTGCTTTCTCTTCTATATATACAGTATATATATATATATATTTTTTTTTTTTGAATTTTTTTTTTTTTTTGGCTTGTAGACAATTTAGATGTCTGTGTTTCACCATTTTGTTTTATTTTTTAGAGTTGAACACCTATTTTGCATGTGGAAACAAGAATGTATGGTATTATTAGAGAGAGAGAGAGATTTACATAAATGTACATAGATACACTGGCCACAGAGACCTTACTACCCAAACGAGGTGGTCAGGACTTAATTCTAGTAGACATAGCATATCCGATAGAAAAGGAAAGTTGAAGGAAAGGATAGAAAAGAAGAAGACTCTCTCCCCACACTCCGTTCCCTCCGGCAATTGCCGTACATGAAAAAGTTGGAAGTGATTAACCTTGCTGGGCTTCGAAATCCCCAGAAGGAATTTACCGGAAAGATTGGAGAAAAAAAAAAGGAAAATGTATGCAACCCTTCGTCTTAGTAGCATGTAAGTTTTGGGGTTAATTGGAATCATCCAACCCATCACCCTTAGTAGTATGTACATAATTTATATAATGATGATTTTTTTATAATTATTAAGCTTTATTTGTTTATTTACTTTTTTTTTTCTTCTTACGCTGTCTTCAGCTGAACAAATAATAACGGTGATAATTACTGCCTACTTCATACCAATTTGTCTGTGGTATGAGTCTAGATTTTTCTTAAATGTATCTATAGAGGAGGTGTCTATTACTTTATTTGGAAGTTTGTTCCACTCATCAATTACACTGTGAGTGAAGAAATGGTTTGTCGTATCTAGATTCGCTCTCCTACCTAATAAATGTAGTTATTTCAATTTAATTCAATTCAAAATATTTTGTGTTCATGAACGTTTAGCTTACAAAATAAGCAATACATATAAACAAATAAATGCAGTTCATGTGTGGGGGAATGACGGGTCAAACACGGTCTGAGGACATTGCAGGGACATTTCACAGTTATCCAAAGGTCATTCATGGTGGTTTAAGTCCGCCCGGCGGCAAGGGCACGGTCGAGGCAATGACGGGTGTAGGAAGCCACACACCATAGTCGCCGCCAGGCTCCCAACATTTGTATAGTCGGGCAAGGATGGTTAAACACGTGTTGTAATATTCCTGTGTGTGACCGACAATCCTTCACAGGTCAAATGTTTAAGGTTACATCGATAAATATTTCGCCTTGAATCCTTGACTGAGATTGTGCCTGAGTGCTGATTCCCACCCACACGTGTAGTTGGATATTAGAAGGACAACATCTAGTAACTGCAACATTAAAACACTATGGTAATATTGACAAACATTATGAAGCACGTCGCTAAGGAAACATTATAATGGAAACATTTTACTAACATAATAATTACGTACCGTGATAAGTACTATTAATCTCTCTCTCTCTCTCTCTCTCTCTTAATATTATGATAATATTATCTTCAAGGTTAATATTACCATATTATTGGATGACCATTTATAAACATTATTTGGTGAACTCGGATGTAATGGTAGTGCGTTCGAGTTACAGTCGAGAGGATCCAGTTTTGATTCCTGGGTAGAGCAATATAAATGGCCAGTTGTCTTATACCCTAGGCCTCTGTTCACCCAGCAGTCAATTGAAACCTTCATTTAGTGGAAATTGTTTTACATCTCATGCGGGGAAATATATGGTGGTGTCCTGGATATCATACAGTAATCCCTGTGTACTAGCCAGAATTATTTACCCGAAATATTGACCACGGGCTTCAAAACGCAAGGTTAACCCCTTCTGTATCGGCGACGTCTTTTTAACTTTATTCTGGCTACTTCAGATGATGTAATACAGTTTAAGTAGGGCTTCAAGCAATTTACAGGCTTCGAACTATCTCTCTTAACCCTCTATATTTCCACAGATTGTTCGTAAACTGCATATAATCATCTAAATATAGATAACGAACAAATATAAACACGTCACCGGTATAGAATCCCGGGTTTAAGGAGAGGAGCGCCTCAGCCTAGTGCAGCTTGGCATAACCCACCCGAATAAAGGATAGTTAATACTGGTAAATAATGGTAATAATGTTAATAATGGTCAGGCAATAGATAGAATAATGGTAACACGTGTGGTTGTGGTGGTGAAGGTAACGGTTCTTACAGTATATCAGACTGCCTGGATGTCTGTCACTCAGGGTGTTACTGTGGCTGTCTATCCTTCAATCTCTGTCACTCGCTGCCTCTCTCTCCCCAACCAGTTACCTCCCACACCACAGTTCCTCTCTCTTCTGTATCTCTGTTTACCTCGCACAAACATTCTTTCTTCCTTTCTTTGTATATTCTCTCTCTCTCTCTCTCTCTCTCTCTATATATATATATATATATATATATATATATATATATATATATATATCCTATTCGGTTCATTCGGTTTACTGTACCTATTTGTTTGTTTTTATAATGTTACTCTTCGTTTGGATGCTTCTGTTCTTTACACAAATACACACAACCACACACACACTCTTGTACATTTGTGTGATATGCTACACAGATACACTCTCGACACGCACAAATGTAGTTAAACACACAGCAAGAGACACACACAGCATTATCTGCACTCCCAGTAATTGGTAGCCTTTAAGGTACAGGAAAGGTAGGTAAACTACAGATAAGAAAACATGTGTGTATGAGAGAGAGAGAGAGAGAGAGAGAGAGAGAGAGAGAGAGAGAGAGAGAGAGAGAGAGAGAGAGAGAGAGAGAGAGAGAGAGAGAGAGAGAGAGAGAGAGAGAGAGAGAGAGAGAGAGAGAGAGAGAGAGACAGACAGACAGACAGAGAGAGAGAGAATGACGGTGTGCACAAGTGAAGACATGTTTGGGTGCGAGCCTTTATGCTTTGTGTGTGTTTGTCTGATAGAGAGATACATTGATTGTGAGTGTGTTTGGGTCTGTGTGTGTGTGAGTGTTTGTGTGTCCAACTAAGAGGTGCGAAGAGTTACAAGGAATGGTTGACATCTCAATAACTTTGCAGCCCATTCCGAGAATAATTATGCTCTAACAGTCTAAGTGGAAACATAAATATTATATAGTACACTACACTCACTGTTTGAACTGCTTTACTCAAGAACTACTTACAACTTCTGAGGGATGTTTGTTGCAAGTAGAACAGACATATGTGGAAAAGCTTCAACAAATACTAGTGCTGAAGTTTTTTTTTTCCAACTTCCAGTCATGGTTGCGCGTTGTATTCGTGTTAAGGCTCAGCATTTGGTATAATCCACATTGTCAAACCCATAACATACTATTAAAACATCAATGAGTTATCTTGTAGTCTGCATGTTTCTTACGAAAGGAGACCAAGAGCTCTGAACCGCTCCTCATAATTCAGTCAACTAACAAATGTAACTAGCTTTGTTGCACTACATACGGCCTGGCATAGTAAATAGATTATAGCTTTAAGAGTGGATTTAAGTTTTGTTTTGCATTTCAGGTAAGTACGTAATGATGTACGAATATACTGTACTTGTGTAACAGCTGGACCTGAGCCCATGTTTATCTAAGTTGTACTCAAAAAGTATATCAACCTAGAGATTCATATTTTAAATATTAAAAGAAACAAATCATATCCAACTCAAAACCGTTTAATTCCCAGAGACTTTGAATAATGGATGAGTAAATCACAATGACTAGAACTATTATTTTAAGGATTTGTTTCACAATATTCCACCAAGCTTATCAGAATTACTCAACAAATGGAGTAGGCTACTACCTTTCAGAACAGGCGACTATGCTCCTAACGTGCCGTGCACAAATTTCCGTGCATGACAAAGCGTGTACTCCACTATATTCATAACCAAAACACTATGTATGGTACCTAAAACGCTTTGTGCAACTAATGTCCTTGCCCAAACTCTTGGCATACAATGTGAATTAATAAATTGATGCTTTGTACCCTTAATATTTATTTCTCGGAACGGTTTATAATCCAAAAACGTCCGTTCCTGTATTGCTGTGCATAATGCAATACAAGATATTATAGTGTTTCTATCCAAAAGAATTGTACATACATTTTGTATCTAACCTAAGATATTTTTCATTGTTGTCCTCATTGCATTGTGGAATCATTTTTTTTTATAACCATCAACCCTTCTGCATATACTGTTTATCTTCTCCCTCCATTGTGCTCCTCCGATCATAACCTTATCTCTACTACTTGTTCCTATCTCTTCTGTACGGCTTTCTGATCCGCCAGCCGACGGCACTTGTGGCATTTTGGCGCCACCGTCTGAGAGGCTCTACGACAATACTTTGATTTTCCCTGGAATTGTTTTTGCTTCCATGGTCGGGGACCCTCAGAGAGTGCCTAGCGCATTACTGAGGTGGTTCTTTCAGGCATGGAGGTATACATTCCATTGTTTTTATCTCAGACTAACGCACATAAACCTCGGTTTACTCACGTTTGTTCTACTTCAGTCCACAATTAGGAGGAAGCATACAAACAGTACCGGCAACTTCAAACTCAGGGCCATTTTATGTTTCTGCCCGAAATTGGGCCAAATCTATTCTTCGACTTGTCAAGATCTCTTTCATCAATAGTAAATGTAATTAACCTTCAAATTCTAGCTCGTCCCAAGCTTTTTTGCACCGAGCCAAAACCCTCTCTAATAACTTTACTTCCTCGTCTTTCCTCCTCTTTTCTACTCAGACACTTCTGACACTTCTTGCTCCGACTAAGCTGAACTTTTCACTCAAACTTTCGCTAAAAGCTCAACCTTGGATGATTCTGGTGCTGTTCCCCTTCTCCATCACCCTCTCACTTAATTATGCCTAAAATTATATCTTACAAAGATGTACTTTCTGCCTTTCTGAGCATAAATACTAAGAAGGCGTATAAGCCAGATGGTGTCCATCCCTCCTGTTGTACTCAAAACATGTGCATCTGTGCTAACTCCTTGTCTAGGTAAACTCTTTTGCCTATAGTTCAACAAGAAACATAGAAGTTATCATATATATATGTGGTAAATGTAACTTGCCATTTGTATAATGTTTTTACATTTGGGTTGAAAAGTAAAGCATAATACCCATGATGTTTTCAGTTTAAATTTGTCTTACAATTGATATATACTTAAGTCTTGATATATGGGTGATCCCTATAAAAGTATTCCTCGTTGTTGTTCTGTACTTAGACCCTTCAACGAAGAACACACATGACAGATGTATCCAGATAGTTTACTTTAACACAAATAAAATAATCAAAATAATCCTGAATTATATGTAAAAGAAGCGCTAAATTAAACCCTATGAAGTAGAGCAAGAGATCGCTGAGAAGACCAACCTACAGTGTAAAGTGACTGTAAACTATAAAGGTTGCCCACTACCAGGAATGAGGTGAAAGAAGCAGTGAAACAAATGAGAGCGGGAAAAGCAGAAATTTTGGATGGTATTGCTGTGGAGTGTATAAAGAAGGGTGGAGATGTGATAATAGATTGGTTGGTGAGACTTTTCAATGTGTGCTTTGCTGTGTCAATGGTACCAATAGACTGGAAGAGTGCATGTATTGTGCCATTGTACAAGGGGAAGGGAGATCGGCAGGAGTGTTCAAGTTATAGAGGTATTAGTTTATTGTCAGTGGTTGGAAAGCTGTATGGCAGGGTGTTGATAGAGAGGATAATAAAGTGTACGGAAGTTGCAATAGGAGAAGAACAGTGCGGTTTTAGGAGGGGAAGAGGGTGCGTGGATCTGATGTTTGCAGTAAGGACAGCTATGCGAGAAGTATTTAGAGAAGCATAAGGAGATATTTTGGGCTTTTCTGGACTTGGAAAAAGCGTATGCTCGTGTGGACCGTGAAGCAATGTGGAAGGTGTTAAGGATTTATGAAATAGGAGGAAATTGTTAGAAGCAGTTAAGAGTTTTATGAAGGGAGCAGAGCATGTGTGAGAGAGGAACTGGTGAGTTGAGTGAATGGTTTGAGGTAAAGGTAGGTTTGCGACAGGGTTGTGTAATGTCACCATGGCTGTTTAATATGTTTATGGATGGTGTGGTGAGGGAGGTGAAAAGGAGAACTATGGGTAGAGGATTGGGTTTAGTAGGAAAGAATGGTAGAGATTGGGAGTTGAATCAGTTGCTGTTCGCTGATGACACAGCATTGGTGGCGGATTCTGATGAGAAACTGCAGCGGGTAGTCAAAGAGTTTGGTGTGGTTTGTGGAAGGAGGAAACTGAAAGTGAACGTCAATAAAAGTAAAGTAATGGTGTCTATTCCACATTCCTCAGCTGATCCAAGGGCATCCCGTGGGCGTCCCTAACAAGACACATTAATAGGTATCACAGCTTCATATACATGTAAATCGGGAGGGCTCCAGCCTTGCCACGACATATCATCGCCTGCCATCCACGTCACCACATGATTGACGACGAGGATTGCCATCTCATAAGCAACCATGAAAATACTATAAACAGGGTCACACATAAGTAGCTGCTAGGGATACAAGTTAACCCACTGAGCCCCAGCTAGTTATTAATAAATGTACCACCAGGGACCAGCCGGTTTTGAAAAAAAAAAAAAATCCAGAAAAAATAGCGAATGGGTTAGGAATGAAGGAAAAACCACGAAAAACCTATCAAAAAGCTAAAAAAATGGTCCTACGGAGCTCCCGAAAACGGATTTTGCAAGAGTAAAAAATTGAAGGCAATTTCCCCCAAAAAACATGTTTTTGCGCGCTCACGCGCACGCGGTTGGACTTTGAGAGTTTTCTACCATCGGCATGGGTGCGTGGGATACTTACACAGTTCCCATACAAATCTGAGCCCTCTAGGTGCCATAGGACCGAAGTAATTGGGACCGGAGTAACACTGACGCAAACGTTGCGTCGCTGGGGTTTAGCGTTACATACATTGCCGACCCAAACGCTGCGTCGCTGGGGCTCAGTGGGTTAAACATGATTTACTAAAAGGCTGTAATTATGTAAGTACGCGGTAATTTGAGGTATTGGTAATAACAAGATTATGTAATATAAGGTGTTGAATATACATTGTATATGTCAAGGAACATTACTTAATTATACAATAAGTATATACAAGACAACGTGTATTTATGAGACAGAAAGCCGTGGAATAGAACGAAGATAAATATTAAGAAGGTTGTACACAAAACAAGGATTTTACCGTAATAGAATATTTACATTAATGAATATCCACACCAATGTACATATTAGCTATAGCGCCATTATTTTACGAATATAATTATATATGTTTATAAGTACAGTGTATTGCCACATTTAATGATGATATTTGGCATAACAACGTAATTTACACTCGTCTAAATCTAACCCTAGCATAATATTACGAAAAAACCAAGAACATCCGTTCGTACTTGAAAGGGTTAACAAAAAATGCCCGCTAATAACCCGAATTGGCATCAAGAAATGCATGACGGATATAATCGGCCATTCCTCCTTATGCGTAATAAATCTTTCTATTATCGAGTGTTGTTTCAGCTAACTGTATCTGACAATTATTCAAATTGATGCATTATCATATAATATATGTTTTTATTTGACGATAACAAAAACAAATATATTCATCTCTCTCTCTCTCTCTCTTCGTCTCTCTCTCAGGTCGTAAGTAATGGACTGGTAAATACTAGCTTGGTTGCCGGAATCATTTCCAGCGCAATTTGGCTCCTACATTGTGCAATTTTTCGCTGGCCTCTCCTCCATCATTCCATATTCGTTAGAGTGTCAGGTACATTCGCTTCAGGGTTTATTCATTATCCAGGGAGGGGGCTAAGAGCTTATTGGTCCCTACACCACAGATGGAGGTGGCTTTAATTGTGGTGGTGGTGGTAGTGTGGATTGTGGTGGTGGTGTTGGTTGTGGTGGTGGTGGTATTGTTGATTGTGGTGAGGGGTGGAGGTGGTGATGGGGAGGAGGGGTGGTGGTGGTGATGGAGGGGAGTACAAAGGATAGCAAGTAAACAATAGGGGGTACCCCACCTAAGTGACCCGTTCTAGGCTGCTTGTCCTGCTTGTACAGTATATCTGGGAAAAAGAGAGTAACGTCTTAGTAATATAATTATATATGGTGGTGATGGAGGGGAGTGGAGGTGGGTGGTGATGGATGGGAGGAGTGGAGGTGGTGATGGAGGGGATGGGGTGGTGGTGGTGATGGAGGGAGGGGTGTAGGTGGTGATGGAGGGGAGGGGTGGAGGTGGTGATGGAGGGAGGGGAAGTGGTGGGGGTGGTGATGGAGGGGGACTTGGGGTGGGGGTGGTGGATGGATGGGAAAAAAGGTTTGGATGGTGGTGATGGCGGGGAGGGGAGGTGGTGGTGATGGAGGGGAAGGGGTGGAGTTGGTTATTGAGTGGGGGAGTGGGGGGTGGTGATGGAGAGGAGGGGTGGAGGTGTTCATGGACGGTAGGGGTGGTGGTGGTGTTGGTGGTGATGAAGGGGAGGGTGGAGGTGGTGGAGGGGTGGGTGGTGGTCATGGGGAGGGGAGGGGTGGTGGTGGTGATGGAGGGGAAGGGTGGGGTGTTGATGGAGGGGAGAGGTGGTGGTGAGGGGTGGAGGTGGTGATGGGAGGGGAAGGGTGGAAGAAGGGGGATGGAGGGGAGGGGTGGGTGGTGGTGATGGAGGGTACAGGAGTGGTGGTGATGGAGGGGAGGGGTGGAGGTGGGATGGAGGGGAGGGGTGGTGGTGGTGATGGAGGGTAAGGAGTGGGGGTGGTGATGG
>CM064567.1:41636423-41856073 GCA_032716605.1 Paralithodes platypus | reverse complement strand
TATTCACCGGATTGACGAGAATTACGCCGGCCTTAATCGAGTGTGACCTTCAGAGTAGAATGCGACCCGTCAATGACCGGAATTGTAACTCGAACGTAACTCGATGGACACGAATGTAACCCAAATATGAGTCGATGTTAACCAGTAAGTGACTCGAAGGAAACCGGATGTGGAAAGAAGACAATTCGATCCCAAGTCGAAGGCAACTCGAGATGGCCAGAATGAGACCGAATGTCAGTATATCATGACCAGAATTACATGAAGTTAAGTCGAACGTAAGTGGAACTAAGTTGAACGTAACTCGAACGTAAGTGGACGTGACTCGAATAGGCAGAAGGTGACTCGATGAGGAACCTTTGAGTATATAAAGGGAGGATTGGTTCACAGGCACACCAGTAGTATGTGGACATAAATGTTAATTTATCTGTTCAATACCTTTGCATTAAAATTTACCCAGGTCATGTAATTTATTTTATTCAAGTTAATTGGTTCATAAATGTGCAATTCTATGATATTACTATCATGTTTGCATGTGACCTAAAAGTGTCCAAGAACTGTTATTCCAATGACATAGACAACACTACACTCGATGGCATTTTATAAGTTTCCAAGTCTTTTCATAGATCTCTTGTAGACATAATTGCTATGACATGTACCATACACATTTTGAACCCAATTTTATAAGTGTCAAAAGATTTCTAAGTTCTCTCTTCAATATAATTGCAATGACATATCATTTGTTGTAAGTATCGAAAATTGTTAAACTTCTCCGTTGAATATACCTGCAATGCCATATAGGCCACACAATTTAAGCCCAATTGTCTAAGTGTGTGGACATAAATGTCAAGTTCTCTGTTCAATACCTTTGCATTAACATATACCCATGTCATGTCTTTCCTTTGATTCAAGTTAAATTGTTCATAATCTTCTATTTATAAGATATTGGTATCATGTTTGCATCTTACCTACTCGATCACATATTTCTACTTGACATTATTTGTATTGTGCCATTTCTTGAAATTAATTGTATTAGTTAGAATTTCATTAGTTTCACAATTATATTACTGATAGCTGTTTCATCTTTTATATACATATAATGGCAGTTTAAAAAATTCCAACAAGATTAAAATTATATTTAGGAGAAATCACCACACAATCATACAAATAAAAATATACTTTATTTAAATATGGCACATAAGTTGAATTCAATATTAACAAAAATGAGGTAGAGTGTGGTAGAGAGGTTTAGATGTTATGAGTGGAAGGTTTCGATGATCCTGTCCACAAAGCCAGGTGAAACGTCCACCAGATTGCCGGCCCTCCCATGCTCAACTGGCGTGGCCTCCAGACGTCCCACTGAAGGACCATAGCTCCTCCAGTTTTGTGGTGTGCCGGGGGCTTGGTGTGGTTGTTTGCCACCATAGTATGTTACGTCCTGGGATATATAAACACTAGGCTCTTTCTATTGGACTAGGTATGCGGCAACAAGCAACAACGGAAAACGCTAGATCCAACCCTTATCTATAAACCCAGGCAACAAACCACCCTAAACCGTCAAGAGTCCTGCCTGGACAACAAGGTATCCTATGACTCGGTTACAGGGTGCACGCACTATAGACTGCTGATAGTCAAGCAGGCTATATAAAAGATCACACAATTAAGTTGACTTAAAGCTTCAAGGAAAAGATAGATAACATAATTAAATTGCAGAAACAATTTAATAACAACTAGAAGAAAGTACATTTAACGTTACGTTAATTAATACAACTAATCACCCCTGCGTGAAAGAAGGTGAAAGCAAACAGTCCTCAAAACATCGTACAGGTAGGCAAGATGCAGGTTTCTAAACTGCATGCGGCTACTGTAGGATCTGATGCTTAGCAAAGAAAGTAAGTTACGGATTTAGAGAACTCTTAACTCATAAGCAGGGAAAAATACTAGTGATAGGCCATACAGTGTATAATGGCATAGGTATAATTAAATAAAGGCAGCAACTCGCAACATAACCACATACAGGTGTGCTTCTCACTCTTAGTCAGGCAAGCCTGCTCGGACAGAGTCTCTAAGCCACACCCTGACTCACAATGCACACAAAAACGGTAAACTGTGGCACAATAACAAGCATACAGAAATAATAAACCCCTAGCTGTTAATCTGCCAGGTGGCAGAGGTCTAGCCGGAAGGATATAGGCTTTGGATACCCGCGCTGAGCCACCTGCTCTAGCCTAGGGACGTTCCCAAGTCTGTGCGCCAAATTACTCTAATTGAAAGGGTGCTCTCTTGAGAGACTCAGATCCCAAGTATCTGACTCTCTCCTGGCGACCCTAAAACAAACGCAAGACGTGCTAGCGCAGTGCTGAGTGGACTAGGCAAGGGCCCTCACACAACATAACACTAGAGACACAGGCACACAGACAAGAAAATGCCCCCAGACTCCCACGGGTATCCTAGTAAAGTCGTGCAGGTCCACAGGACTCGCACCAGCAGACTTTACTTAAAGGATCGCAAAAAGCCCCCCCTCCGGTCTAGCCCCTGCTCACCTGCCACAAGAACACACTAGCAAGCATGAAACCACCAAATATGAGACAACAAAAAAAGCTTCCTAGGTCTCATTAACAATTAAATCTCTGCATAAGGCCCAAAATCCTATCTAATTATCTGAGAGCTCATCGTTAATACAATAATAGATATAAGGTCTATCAAGGGGATGGGATAATTAAATAGATTGGTGAAGTAGTGGAAGGAAGGTATACAAAGTAAGAGAGAAAGTTTCTAAGTGGGGTTGAGAGGGATAGATATCAAGGGGGTCCGAAGGGTACGAAAGTGAGGTGAGCTCTGAGTCTTGAATCTGTCTGGACCCCACCCTAGGCATGCGAAATACATCCCATGCTTGGCAACACTCAACACCGTTGCCGGGTCAAAATCCTCTACCCCTTGCGTGAGTCGAAACTAAGCCTAACGTTGCGATCAAATTGGCAACAATCAGGCTCGTCCCAAGCTAGTCTCTCCGCGCCCAAGCGAAGCAACGTCCCCCAGCCGGTCTCTCTCTCCCGCTCGTCTCCTCCCACTCTCACTAGACTTACATCTTATATATTATAATGAAACAATCAACTATCGAGAATAAAATATACTAAGATGCGTTGGTTAAGAATAAGGGCAGCTTCTAGCTGTGAAACAACATAAGAATATCCCAGACATTAGTTACATTGTCGTAGGATATATACTAAGGAAAAGACGGCCGGCCGGCTGCCGCCAGCCGGTTTCTAAACTGCTGGGCAGCCGACCCTCGCGCATGCCCGCACGTGGCTACTATGCAGGAGCGTCAGAAGTAGTAGGAAGGGCCAGCAACAGAAAGGTTTTCGAGTATGTAGGGGTTTGGCGTCTGTGCTCGTCGCGTCGTAGGTGGATGGTTGGGGGACTCGTATTGAATGGGGCCGAAATGGGGCATGGGTCCTTCCCCCCGGCTGTGTGCCATCATAGCGTTTGTGTACCGCATAACCTCCATCTCATACTGCTCCGCGAGTGCAGGCTTCAGTTCAGTGAGGTTCTTCTGCACCAGTTGGTGGAAGATCTTGAGCGAACCGACGGCTGGGCGTCTATGTTGCGGCTCCTCTCCCACTTCCGGTACAGCTCCTCTAGGTCCTGCTCCCCCTGTCGTAGCTGTGTGTCAAACATATTATCGTTACAAAATGAGCAATACAATTTTTAGTACATAAACATTACTCTGCCATATTTACAACAATGTGTTGCAAGGTAACATTTTTAATATTAATAGTGGTTAACAAAGTGTAAGAATTCGGTTATAATTATCTGTAAAGTAGTAAATGTCTGGCAAATGTATGTTCTAAATAGACTTCAATTTTCGTTCAAAGTTAAGGAGGATCAGCCGGGTGCGTAATCTCAGATGATCCTCAGGGGATTAGAGTGTTGAGCCTATAATTGGGCTTTGTAATTTGGGTTGGATGGGACAGGGATCTGCCTTGCTTAGGCCAATCGGCTTTCTGCATATTCCCATTTTCTTATGGTGTAAGGTTTAATGTTCTTATATATACTCAAAGTTTGACCTAAATGGAAATTTAGAACAAAAAATTGTTCGTGTCTCTAATTAACATTGATAAAGTTAATGATGATGGCATGTTAATAACTAATAACTGGTTGTATTCCAGTTACCTTCTAGTTGGATTCTACTTGTATTCTAGTACTTCTAGTCATGTTCGAGTCGACATCCAGTGTACACTCGATACATCAAGCAAGTATGCAGTCATCTACCAGTCATATTCTAGTTGGCATCCAGTTGTATTCTTCTTAATTCGGGTTATATTCAACTCTCATTCCATTACATTCAATTTTAAAGTGGAATAATCAACTTGTCATCCAGTTGACTTCTGGTCATTATCGAGTGGCATCAAGTTACATTCAAGTAATTCGAGTCGGCATCGACTATAAAAATTACATCAGAACATGACCAGAATAGGTAGAATGCGACTGCAATGCGACTCGAATGCGACCAGAATAAGACTAGAATGAAACTCGATAATTTTTAACGTTTTTTCACTCGATAAATCGTAGAAAAGTTAACGCATGCACTAACTTTTTGCTCACTCACTCGATCAATCGAGTGACGACTAGAACATCACTCGAATCACAATAATAGACAAGAATCTAACCAAAACACGTATAAGAAAGGACCAGAATCGGGAAGAAGTGGCTAAAATTTGAATTTTTGAATTCATTCTGGTAGGTTCTGGTGGATTCGAGTTCTATATGACACAGCCTTTACTCTCATCGTAGAGGTTGAGGATATCGTGGAAGAAGTCTAAGAGGAACAGGAAAGTTTTTTACGAAAGCCGTGTTGAGTATCTTTAAGTATGTTATTTTCCTCCAAGTGATTTACGAGTCTGTCTCTTATGAGTGTTTCTAGCATTGTACATACAACTGAGGTTAAGCTAATTGGACGATAGTTACTGGGTAGGGATTTGCTGCCTTTTTTTAATATCGGTGTTACGTTGGCTAGCTTCCACTGTTCAGGCATAGTTCCAGACTGCAAGGATTTATTGAATAGCAATGTCAGTGGTTTAGAGAGCTCATCCTTAGCTTCCTTTAGGACTCTAGGTGAGATTGTATCAGGTCCAGGCGTTTTATTTACCTTGAGTTTATCTAAACAATTCAATACCTCTCTCTCTGTGACGGTGAAATTGCTTAGAACATCTGAATTATCAATCTGAATCGGCGATGGTGTAGGGATATCACTGAGGTCTTCCGTTGTAAAAACTGATGCAAAGAAGGTATTGAGGGCATTACTCATTTGTACTTCGTCTTTGGTGTATTCTCCATTTTCATCGACTAACGGTCCAACAGTTGAAGTAACTACTTTTTGCTTTCTGATATAACTATAGAATTCTTTCGGGCTTGTTTTACTTTGATTCGCAACATGTAACTCCAGGGTCTTTTTACTTTGCTTAGTTAACTTTTTGGCTTTGCGTCGTAGCTCTACAAATTTCACCCGTTCTTCGTCATTTTGTAAGGATTTTAATCTATCATTAGCAAACTTTTTAGCAAGCAGACAGTTTGAAATATCTTTATTTCACCATTTGGGCTTATTATTATGGCCTGTACGCCGTATGTTCGATGGTATGCAGTCCTGCACTGCTTTTAGGTAAGTGGTTGCGAATAATTCCCAAGATGTATTTATGTCGTTATTGTTAATTAAAAAGCTCCAGTCAGTTTCTTTAAACATAGCTCTAAGTTTATGAAAGTTTGCTTTCTTGAAATTAGGGACTTTTTCGATGCTGCTATTTGGTTCGTTACAAGTAAACTTTAAAGTGAAAGTTATTGTACGATGGTCGCTGTTACTGAATTCATCACCAACATTCAAATTCTCTATTAATTCTTCTTTTGTTGCAAGTACAAGGTCAAGAACGTTATTACCACAGGTCGGCGATCGAACAAATTGATAGAGTGAACTCTCCTGCAAGTTCGCATGACAAGTCATGGGAGGCATCACCCTGTGCCTGCCATGATGTTGTTCCTGCCTAACAAAATTATATATATTCACATAGATAAACTAACCTACTCAACATCTGAGCTCTGGAACTCTCTCCCAGAATCAGTCTTTCCCTCTTCCTATGACTTAAATTGCTTCAAACTCTGTGTGTCCAGGCATTTTGGCTCGAACGTCCCTTGATTTTGGCCCTGTCACTCTTTCAACTATGGGGGAGGCACTCGCTCTAGGCAGTTATGCCTTTTGCCTCCCTCAATCACATAGAAAAAAAAAAAAAAAAAAAAAAACACACAAACCATACCATCCCAGCAAGGTGCAAGAATTTGATTCTAGAATACATAGGGATATCTAGAAGAAGTTGCTAGCAAGGCAGAAGGGCCTCTCCTCAGTGTCCACCCACCACTTCATACAGGAAATTGCCATACATACAACCAGTTGAAGTTACTATAATCAGTTGCATGCTTTCTATATCGTTTGAAGGATTTTAAAGAGGTACAAATTAATATTGAATATCATGAATACATTCATCTACTTATTCCTAGGTTCTCATCAACTTTAAGCAGTGTTAATTTTGATTGACTGTTTTATCAATGTTTGAGAGAGAGAGAGAAAGAGAGAGAGAGAGTATGTGTGTGTCTGGAGGAGAGGGGTTTGGCAAAGGGAGGGGGTAGGGTAAGTAGACACAAGCACACACACAAACATGCCCAGACAGACAGGAATGATAACAAAATAATGGCTTTTCCTACAGATATCATCAATAAGAATAACAAATATAAACATCAAGATAGCTTACACTCCCTTTTAAAATAAATAAAGCATACCTTAATAACTTAGTATATATTGTAAAATCCAGTATACTATTTTTTAATGAAAACCTACATTACCACAATGCAAAGTGGCTTATTTGCTGAATAATATTTTTTTCACCAATACTGTTATACAGACACGAGTGTGAGTTTCAAATGTGCATATTTGTATATGTTTTTTTTTTGTTTCACGTACTAAAGGATGGGCACCACAGTAAGAGGCTTACCCAACTATTTGGAAGTATTCCTGAGATGACATGGCTAGAAAATAATATCACCCAAGAAGACCACAAACCCATTCCCATCAACAGCAGGACCAACAACTCCTGTGAACACAATTGCGTCCATAAGGAACGGGAAGAGAGACCGGAAGCAGCCTCCCCTGGACAAAAACAACAAAATATATCAGTCCCACCTTTCACAGCTCCAGGAGAAACGCGCGGGACATCCGCCACAGTTTGTTGGCTTGTGCCCTCAGGCGCCAGGTAAAAAATGGCCGTTTACACCTGGGCCAGACTTAGACTACACGGAGGAAGAGTTTATGCAAATGAGACATCAACCTCCGTCATTCTTCTCCTGTCACCCTGGGGGTTCTATGCATTACTACCACCGCTTGGCGAGACTATGTCTGCAATTCGACCAAACGAGAAGACAAACAAACCGCTCCACACAAGCCTCTAAATAGAGAGAGGCATCAATTCTGTAAATGATTTATCCTATGTACACCTAAGCGCTTAGATTAGCTACTTTTATTATAAATAAATAAAACGTACCATTCCCCACATAACCATATATGCATTGTATTTTTAAGGCTTTAGACAACCACGCAATAAATCAGAAACGAGATTTCCCATGCCTCTCATGTTTCGGAATCCACCGACTTGTCACTCTCCGTAAAGTTTGTTACTACCTAGCAAAACTCAGGGTAGAGTTAGGCAAGTCGAGGCACTGTGTCCCATGGATAACCTGTGAGGGAGTATACGTGAACAACTCGATCAGACAGCACACTTTGTGGAGGCTAGCCAAAATCCTCCTAGATCGTACCCTTCAAGCTGCTACGGTGTGGACGAGAGAGTGCGTGAAGGCTGTACCGGAAGTGACCTACGTTAGTGCTACCTGTGCGAGGGTATCCCCAGGCCTCTTCCCTTGGCAACAGGCCAAGATGGGCCACGCACTTGGTTGCCCCCACGTGTGTCCAATCTCTACAAGGCTACTCTCTCTACGATACTCCAACTCAAATTAAGTGCTTCTTGTTTACTTATTGTGTTTCGTGATTATTGCAAAGGTTGTGTAGGACTAAGATATGTTATGTGTTCAAATTAACATAATTACCTGAGCTCTTTATTCTCACCTTAGTCCTTTCGTTACTCGTGTCCGAGAGTACATACAAACGCTATCCTAGGATTGATTTATATATTATACTGTGTAATATATTTTCATATTTGCCACTCAGGTGTTTATGTACATCCGTTCGGCCTGAGTACCCGCACACTACACGTAAATGTTGTGAACACCCCTGACAGATCTAATACTTAGTTAATCGGATTATATTTTTGTTTATTTTATTTTGTTTTCCTATACTCCAACTACTCCCTCTCGGGCATAGGCTGATAGCCTTTACACTCTACCGCTGAACACGGTGAGGCCCGTGAGGTCTTGTTCCAGCCTAGGGAGTGAGACATGCGAAGCACCTATTCACGGCTCGAACCCAACTCCATCTCTGAAGCTGCTTCGCCTCTGCGCTTCACAGTCTCACTCCCCAGGCTCGGACTCTCACTCTCAGAACGCCACCTATTGAGCAATTAACTCACTAGGCATTGCTCCCCTGTAGCATATTTTGAATATGGGAATATTCATACAGTGCTATTTAATCAGGGAACAATGAGGGTATTTTGTTTTGGCATTTCGGTGTGCCGTGGTAATGCACTGAAATTAGGTACAGCACAAATTCCATCCCAATAATAACTTCCCATTGACATATTTGGATTCGAACCCGGGTCCATTGGATTACCAGTCCAGTGGCAAGACCACTGTGCCACACCTCCCCTAAACGTAAATTAACCCGAAAACGGATTTTAGAAGAGTAAAAAATTGAAGGCAAAAACACCCAAAAAACATGTGTTTGCACGCTCATGCGCACATGGTTGGACTTTGAGAGTTTTCAACCATCGCCAAGGTTGCGTGGGATACTTACACAGTTCCCATACAAATCTGAGCCCTCTAGGTGCCATAGGACCGGAGTATTTGGGACCACCGGAGTACCAGTGACGACACGTTGTCGTCGCTGGGGTTTAGCGTTACATACATTGCCGACGACACGTTGTCGTCGCTGGGGTAAACTAAACGTAAAATAGGCGCATATGGATAAGTATTAATTATATTTATGGTTAATTAACGATTTTAGTGAGGAATGTATTTAGGGGAGGTGTGGTGGAGTGGTCTTGCCACTGGCCTGGTAATCCAAAGGTCCCGGGTTCAAATCCCGATGTATCAATGGGAAGATATTATTGGGATGGAATTTGTGCTGTACCTAGTATCAGTGCATTACCACAAGCCCACCGAAACGTCAATAAAATACCCTCATTGTTCCCTGATTAAATAGCACTGTATGAATATTCCCATATTCAAAATATGCTATAGGGGTGCAATGCCTGGTGAGTTATCTGCTCAACAGGTGGCGTTGTGTGTGTGTAAGTGTGAGAGTCCGAGTGTAGTGGGTGAGACAGTGAAGTACGGGAACGAGGTGGCTTCAGAGATGAGGTCGTTTCGGGCCATGAGTGAGCACCGTGCCTCATGTGAAGGCTAGATGGCAGGTGCTCGTTGTACTCTACGTGCTTCACATGTCTCACTCCCTAGACTGGAACAAGACCTCACGGGCTTCACTGTTCATTGTAAAGCGGTGAATGTTAAGGCTCTCAGCCTATGCCCGAGAGAAAGTAAGTTGGAATATAGAAAAAAAAAAAAAAAAAAAAAAAAATTGAATACCTACGCACAGGGGTATGGTGTATACTACAGGGGCTGCACGGCTGAGAGGTTAAAAGCTTTCCTAGAGTGGAAAGAGAGAACTGACTTATAGGGCAAATATTATTACGCGGCATAGCAATCCCCCTCCATTTAAGGTTACTATATGTAAACTTTCAAAACATTTGTTTCCGCAACCTATTTTGTGTTTTGTTGGTATATTGCAATAACCCTGAAATTTTGGGTCTCTCATAGTGGGTTGTGGGGCCGATGTGGAATGTGTGAGTATTGCCGAAATATATATTTTGCACATCACTAAATGTTGATAATTTATAATGAATGAAGGACATAATTATTCGAGTGCATGGAACTTGTTGTGTTCCTTCCATTAATTTATGGTTGATTAACGTTTGTAATTATACATTCTGCACAGGCCCATACAAGTGGAAAGAAACTTTGATAGTGTTTTTTTATATTTGTTTGTTTTTATCTTCATAGACCTAAGCCCTATAGAGTAGTGGGGTTTCTGAAAAATGTGAATGTTAGGAGCATTTTTAGGTAAAAGTTGGGAACCATACTTTTTAGCATATTTCAGGTATGCTGAATTCGATAAACCCGGTTCCCAAGCGAAATTTTGAGTTTTTGACCATCTAATTTGCATAAACAAAATGGCCGCCAAATTGGAAATTGTTGACACTTCATGAACCATTTTCTCCAATATCTCTCTAACTAGGCAAGCAAAAATGACAAATAAAGTGTCTATACTTATGTTTTGAGGGTCAGAGAATGTGATTAAGGCATCTTTAAAGTGATTAGTGATAAGCCTTCACGTAAATGTGCAAATTAGTGGCTGCAATTATAGAAAAATCAATTTCTCCAATATCTAATGCTAATACTAATACTAATTGTTTCTTTTATTTGCAGACTACAATGGATGCTGTAGTTATTTTGAAGAGGCCTTCACCTGTAGGTTACAGCTTGTGCATCTTCTGCCAAACTCACACAGCCAGTGTTATTCCTAGTAATGCAAGTGACCATGGACTCGCAAAAGTCAGGGATGCTGCCAGTACCAGAAGAAAGCTTAGAGACACTAAGAATATCGATGTGATTGACCGTCTTGAGAATGTCTTGGATTCTGCTGAAGCCGAAACTCTTGTGTGGCACAAAATGTGCTATGCCCACTTCACGGACAAAAGTAAACTTGAACGTTTGCGGAAGATGCAGGCAGTGGATTCAAAACAAGAAGCAAGTTGCAGCAGCAGTGGTAACAGATGTTCATTGCGAAGGCACTTGGAACCAGTAAACTGGAACTTATGCATTTTCTGTCAAACTGTTGTTTTGAAGGCACGGTTGATCTCAGTAATGACAAAACAAATATGTGATCATATAATTGAAGCTTCCCCTCTCGACTACAAAATTGTCCTTCGATTGGCTGGAGTGATTGACTTAATTCCAGCTGAAGCCAAATACCACTTGAAGTGTCTAAGAGCATTCACCAGATCTATCAATAAAACAAAGCTGGACTCGGACAATACAGACCTTGCGATGGTATGGCTATGCAAAGAGTTGCAACAATCTGCAGACAGAGGGCACGTTATCCTGCTGAATGATATCTGGGAACGGTATAAGGAGCTTGCTGAAGAATCATCAACCATAATTCAACCGTCTTACTACAGTAGAAGGACAACCTTCAAGGAAAAGTTGCAGTCACAGCTGGGAGACATTTTCAACTTCTTCCAACCTCTTGACAGGAGCACATCCGAGAGAAAAACCATGCTGATTCCCACAAAGTATCAGCATACTGCAGTTTTGGAAATGACAGAAATTGAGGAGACTGAGAAAATGTTGCCTCAATATGCGCCTCAGGATGACATTTTCCTATCACTTGTACATGTAGCGCTGAGAATTCGTGGAGACATGATGGAATTTCTGGGTCACAAAGGTTTCTCTGTAACTGAAGATGAAGCGATTCAATGCATTCCAGATAGTTTATATATGCTATTGAGACTAATCTTTGGTGGTCAAGAGGTGCTAGAATATGATAGTTCTGAAAAAAATGAAGATCTTGTCCAAGGCAGAGTTCTGAGTGTAGCACAGGATCTAGTTAACTGTATGAGCGGCGGCAGAAAATGGACTCCCAAACATATTGGTCTTGCCAATACACTACATCAAGCCACACGATCAAAAGATCTGGTGGAGTTGTTCCACAAGGCAGGCCACTGTTTGAGCTATGAACAGGTGTTGCAAGTAGACACTTCCTTAGCTGAGAGCACCCTGAAATCTATGGACCAAGCAACCGGGGCCATTATTCCACCAAACATTGTAGCCAATGAATTTATCCACTACACTGCAGATAACATTGACATTCTTGATGAGACACTTGATGGAAAAAATAGTTTCCATGCAACTCAAATGGCAACATGGCAGCGGGGACAGAAAGCCGATGCTGAACTTCGGATGTTAGAGCCATCTGCTAGACATACGCTGATCGTGCCAGATGTCCTAGAGAACCTGTATCCTGTCAATATAAATCCTGCCACAAGTGAGCCAGTATTCACAGCCCCTGTTGACAAGGTATGGTTCATGAAACCTGAAGGAGACAGTGATTGTGTAAAACAAGCACAAGCAACGGACATGACTTTTTTCCTGAGACGTCAAGATTCTGCCACAAAACCTTCTTGGACAGTATTCAATCAGTCAGTCTCAACAGAGGAACCAGAGCAGACAGCAGTAGGGTATTTGCCCATAATTCTTGCTCCTGCTCACGAGTTAGATACGCTAAATACAGTTGTGAAGAGGTGCATGGCGATATCTTCACATTTCGGACAGGAGCATACAGTCCTTACAGTGGACCAAGCCTTATACTGCAAACTCATGGAACTGAAGTTCCTGAAGAAAAGGCGATATATACCCATTGATGCAGTTTTCAACAACCTGCCAAGAGATTCAACAACAACTCTTTTACCATTTCATGCATTAACCGGGTGCGACACCACCTCCTACATCGCAAATCACACCAAAAGGTCATCATGGAAAGTCTTCAAGCAGCACCATCAATTGCTCATAAACTTGGGAATCGGTGAACTCACAGAGGAGACCATTCGATCTTCAGAAACGTTTGTCTGCAGAATATATGATGTGCACAAAACAGACTCTGTTGATGCAGCAAGGCATATACTGTTCTCAAAGACTGCCAAACCAGAAGCAATGCCACCAACACGTGATGCTCTCCGCTTCCATTTGATGCGAGTACACTATCAAGCAATGATTTGGAGAAATGCTCAGTGCTGTACCTGAGCTTCCTGCACCCACAGACATGGGATGGAAACATGGCGATTCAGGACTACAACCCATTCTGATGTCATTGAGTCCGATCCCACAAAGTTGCCTGGAAATTATTTCATGTGCCTGCCAGAAACAATGCAGGACGCGTTGGTGCAAATACCGCAAATCCGGGTTACGATGCACAGCAATGTGTGCATGTCAGCAACAGAGTGATGATCAAACTCCTTGTATTGCATGAATATGGTCTACTCCAATAAATAGTTCAGGTGAGTGACAGATATTGCCCTGTTTTGCCTGCATAAGCATCAAGGAGTATCTTGGGGTAAAGTTGGGAACCATTGATTTTTCTCTAATGACAGCCGCTAATATGTATATTAACACCTTAAGAGCGGCCTATGCGGTTTATTTATATGTACCGCCCAGCGGGGTGTTTTTAGCCAAAATAGGGCTGTTTACGTGATCATTTTCATGCCTAAATAAGACCCAGAACATAAAACAAGTATCTATCCCTGAAAGGGCATAAACAGAGCTTTCGAATGACACCATAACGATCCTTTTATGATGGCTAGTTTTCTTGCAATAACCGTGCAACGCGAGTGCAAAAAGCATGTAATTAGGCACTTTCCCCATACAATTCCTTATATAGCGAGTGAGAGAGGTAGGAGGGAGGTGAGATTCGTGTCAGTAGGTTCGCCACGGTGGTCTGGAGCAGTCATACGCTCGCTACTCTCCTGCCACCACTTGTCTCTCTCTCTCAGCAACATTACGTGCTGAAATTGCCACTCGAGTTATGTCGAGCGCCGCCACATAGTCCAGCTTTATTTAACTCGACTTATGTGGTGAGCCGCTAATTAAGGGTTAAAGTCTAGGCTTATTACTGATTCCTTTAAAAATGCCTCAGTGACATTCCCTGACCCTCAAAACATAGGTATAGATGCTTCACTTGTGATATTTGCTTGCCTAGTTAGAGAGATATTGGAGAAAATGGTTCAAGAAGTGTCAAAAATTTCCAATTTGGTGGCCATTTTGTTTATGCAAATTAGACGGTCAAAACTCAAAATTTCGCTTGGGAACCGGGTTTATCGAATTAGACATGCCTGAATTATGCTAAAAAGTCTGGTTCCCAACTTTTACCCAAAAATGCTCCTTGATTCTTATAGAGGGCATTTTTTAGGAAATCCCACTATACTACTAGGGAAAAGACAGAAGAATTCTAAGTTAGCTATAATATCACGCACAAGAGATCTGCCATGTATGGTTCTGGACAAGCAGTGAGCAAGTGCATTGGGCATTTCTTTAACTTGTATAGATAACATAATTAATTTCATTAGTCAACATGCATTCTCTCTTTTGTTATAATCCCACTCGGTAACATCAGTGAATGCTATAGTACACACAACACACATAAATATATATATATATATATATATATATATATATATATATATATATATATATATATATATATATATATATATTGTCACTCTTTCTCCATCATTATTGAAGTTGACATTCACAGTGGTTTGGAGGTATGCTCAAGGGTAAGATATCCCCAACCTACTGGTATGTCAACTCTTGTGTTCCATGTCTTAGGTTAGTGCTCCAGACTCTCCTCCATGTTTCGGCTTTATATTATTCCTAATTCCTAAGCGCTTGGGCATACTATGAAGTGTCTGGGAGTCTGGCAGCGTTATGTTTCCTCAGTTAGGTGCAGTCTAGAGGAGAAGGACTCTTAAATATTATACGCATTATCTACCAGACTCGGGGGGCAATCGATATTTTTGTATCTCCTTGTTGTTGCTTTAATAGATCCAAGAGGAAGATAACCATTTTTCCTAGAGAACCTGCGTGTCTTGGTGTTTGAGTCAGATATTAAGAGCGTGTCTGTTGCAGGGTGAGGGTGCTGTGGGCTAGGCTATTTGAGCATCTGTTTTCCCCCAGCCTCAACTCGTAACAGTGGCGACCTCATGCCAGCATAGTGTGATAGTATAGAGTTCTTGTGGTGTGAAGCATTATATTTAGATTGTCAGTAATTTTTCTTGTAATTGAAAGTCTACGGACATAGTACTCTTATTTTATCAACCCGTGTCCACAACTATTGCTAAGATGTCGCATGTTGATTACATTCCTGTTCATATTGTGGGGAAGGAGGACGCCTTGCAGTTTATTACAACTCAACCTAGTCAAGAAGAGGTTGCTAGCAGGAGTAGTGATGAATTAAGACGTGTGTTGGAGGCGTATGGATGGAGGTGCAGTGGTATGTCTAAGGTAGAGTTAGTTCAAGAGGTGTGCAAGTTGGCTGCGCAGCCTAGGGGTCCTTATTTTGAAGCTAGTACTTGTGTTGTAAATGATGGCACCATCCTGCATGTGCCGCAGCATCCTAGCAGTCAGGTTAGCTATTACTCTACTGGGGCCCGGAGTGGAGCAACGACGCCAGAGCAAGGTGATACTGTAGTTAGACAGTCTCCTACTAATACCACCGCACCTGCCACCACGCTTCCACCGCCAGCATTTGACCCTATCAGTACGGCCCCTTCATTTTTACAGGGCTATGTTCAGGCCCCTATGGCCAGTACATTTGTTTCAAGTTATGCTAGCAATCCTCAGTATCCTCCTTCTTCCCCCCATGTGTCGTTGGCCACGCCCCAGCATTTCGATGCCACTCATACAGTGAGTGCTCAGCACAATGTTCCCCCTTATGCCCATTTTTCTCCTATAACCCCGATTGGTTCGAGAAGGAGTCCAGAGGTTGAGTTGCAGCTCAAGAAAATGGAGTTGGAACAGAGAGAGAGAGATAGAGAGGGAGAAGAGAGACATAGAGAAAGAGAAGAGACACAGAGAGAGAAAGATAGGGAGCTTGCGGTGAGGAGGATGGAGATAGAGAAGAGAATACAGGTAGGCAGAGAAATGGAGGAGAGGCTGAAACTCATGCCGGCCTTCGATGAACTTAAGGTCACCGAGTGGTTCTTACGTTTTGAGAAGAAGGCCCACGAGTATCAGTGGCCGGGGCACCGCTGGGCGGCGTTGGTGTCTAATGTGTTAAAAGGCAAGGTTTTCAATGCATACGATCGCCTAGAAGTGCAGGAGCTAGGGTATGAGGTACTTAAAGAGGCTGGGTTAAAAGCCTACGAGCTGCATCCCGAGGCTTACAGGTTGGCCTTCAGGGGGGCTCGGAAGCGGCAGGGGGACTCGCATGTGGAATGTGACAGGTACCTGCGCGATACTCTAGCTAAGTGGCTGCATTCAGAGTCAGCTGGTACTTTTGAGGCGTTGTGTGAGGTTTGGCTGATGGGGCAGTTTACAAGCCTAGTTGAAAAGGACGTTGGGGAAAAATTAAAAAAAAAGTGGTTTAAATCAATAAGGGAAGCAGCAGTTTGGGCTGATGACTTTGCACTAGCCCGGTGTGGCACGTGCATGGGGAGCATTGGTGACAGGAGAGACCGACCTGTGCACCAAGCAGCCACAGTATCAGCTCACCCATCATCACCCAAAGGTACCACAAATAAGACACAACATTATACCCATGCTGACAACCAGCAAGCTTCTACGGAAGTGAGATGTTATTTTTGCAAGCAAGTGAGGTATATTAAACCTCAGTGTGCTAAATGGAAGGCTATCCAGGAACCCAAGGCTGTCCAGTTGGTGGTGACATTAGGGGAGGTGCCAGTGAAAGGCAAGCCAGGTACTGGTGAGTTTGGGGGGCAGTGTTGGCCAGCACGAAGCAGGGTAGTAAGCACTTTGCCGCCCCAGATGATGTCACCACCTGAGCATAACCAGACTTCCTCTGATTGGTGTCGGCCATTCATACATGATGGATCAGTACGGATCGGGGAGCAGACGTACCCTGTCAAGGTGTTTAGGGATACTGGTGCGCAACAATCCATGTGTCGCAACCTGACAGTGGGACCTATTAGCACGGGAGAGTTTGTAATGTGCAGGGGAATCAACAGTGAACAATTTTGTGATTTAGTCCCGGTGACCCTAGAGTGCTCACTGTTGACTGCCGAGTGTAAGGTGGCCATGGTGGGCACTCTGCCAGTTGAGAGGGTGGACTTTTAGCTCGGGACTGACATGGTAGGGGATGTAGTTTTCCCGCCTCCTATAGTCGTCGCTGAGGCTGGTTTTGTACCCCCTGGTGGTTGTTGTTTGGAAGAAGATAACATGGACTCTATCTACCCTGTTGATGCAGTGACCCAATCAGTGGCACATTTGGCAGAACAGGTGGATGATTTAGTGGATGCGGGGACCGACAGCCATGAGTGCGGGCCATCCTATGATGTACTACTAGATGACATTGGTCCGGAGACAGCTGTGGGCTTGGCTGACACTAGTGAGGCTACCGAGACTAGTAGAGGTGACCTAGTGCCGGACGAGGAGTCTGACATAGTGATACTGACTCAACCTTCTGATATTTTTGAGAGGTCAGAGGCCTTGATGGAGCTACCTAGAAACAAACTGAGCAAGTTGCAGCAAAAGGACCCCAGTCTGGGCGTCCTGTTTAAGAAGGTTAGTACGACTGGTGGGAAGAACGGTCGAGCAGAGAAATTTGTTGTAAAGGGGGCATTGTTGTCTCGGCAGTGGAAGCCGGATACGAACTCAGGCTTGGGGGAGGATCAGTTAGTGGTGCCTGCTCAGTTCCGGGAAGGGCTGGTTAGGCTAACGCAGGTGGCACCACTGGCGGGTCATTTAGGGGTATGTGAGACTACTAATTGGCTACATTCTCATTTTTGGTAGCCTAATATACATGCATCGGTGGCTTCCTTTTTGATGTGTCATATTGGTAAGGTAGTTGGAGAACCCCACCCAGGAATACCCGTGGCACGTTTGATCCCTACACCTGCAGTTGAACTGCCATAGACACGTGTCATAGTCATGGTTGGTCCCTTGTTACCCACCAGTTCGGGAGATAAATAATTGCACACTTTAATTGATACTACCACTAGATACCCGGAGGCTATCCCGGTTAGCAGCATCAACATGAAGATGAGAGACCATTGTAACAAACAGGCTAATCTAGGGTGTTCAAGGTGGGCGACGAGGCTTTGGCACGGTTGTCAGTTCAGGGTCGACCCATGGATGCTAAGGGTGGTGGTCAGTATCAGGAAATTAAGCAGATTGGTGAGGTTAACTATGTAATAGATACGCCTCCCAATGCTGCCCTATTAAAATGCAACAGCCCTACCATAGACCGACTGCATCTGGCCGTGGCGCTGAAGGCGGTGATGCTGCGCAGGCAGGTGTAGCCACAAGGAATGCGGGGGTGCGCATGTATGGTATCGGCGGGGAAGCCTTGGCACTTATAAACTGTGAGAGTGACTGCACAGGTGGTACAGATTGTTCCTCTGATGACCTGGCTGTATTAGGGACGGAGGAGGAGAAGGAGGGAGACTATAGTTTAGAGGCTGCAGTCCCGGCTGGGTTGTGGGAGGGCAATGAGAATGTTGTTCTTCGAGATAAGTTGCAACCTCTTGTTCCTAAGCACCAAGATGAGTTGTTTACTAGGCTGTGGCAGTACTTCCGCATGTTTGTTGATTCTCCAGGCCTGATGTCCGGGGTGGCACCCGACATGGAGGCTGGAGACAGTGAAAAGCTCAAGTTGGCTCCCTACCGTATAAATCCTGCTCGACAGCCTGTCTTAAACGCAGAGCTGGACTACATGTTGGAGAAGGGTCTGAGGGATAAGGGATATTGTGAGTGGTCTTTGCAACCTGAGCAGAGTGGCAAGACCTGTTTTTGTGTTGATTGCAGTAGTGTTGGTGCATTATCCCTGACAGACGCCTATCCATTACCCAGAGTTGACGACCCCATAGACCGCATCGGGGCTGCCTCGTTTATCACTAAGGTGGAAATAGTGAAAGGGTATTGGCAGGTCCCGATGCCGGAGAGAGTGAAGAGAAGTGCCAGCCTTGTGATGGACTGGGCAGTTTATCAGTGTCAGATGTTGTTTGGCTGCCGGATCACAGTTTGGATGTGTGGCATGTTAAGGGCACTGATAATGTTATGACTGATTGTCACGGGAGGGTGTTGTTTTAAGGAGAACCCTCGCCGTTCAGTCAGTGGTGGTGTAGCCTCCTACTTTGGTTTGATTAGCACGTTTACGTCTGGTGCTTGTTGGTTGCCGTAGGTAGCCCAGCGTAGGGTCGTAAAGTAGGAGTTGCTGTGTTTCGGTATAGAAGGAAATATTTAAATACAAAAATATAAAACAAATATAAAAATACTAAAAATACTGTAGTTGTGTATGTCTTGTAGTGTTATTGAAGTATGAATAGTCTGTTGTTTCAAGATGCACCAACAGACTCCCCCTGGGCATGAGGGTGTCACTCCCAAATGAGTTTGTAGCCTATATAATTTGTGAGTGAGTGATAGTTGCAAGGCCTGTTGTGGGGGGGGGGACCCTGTACGAGGCTAATAGCTAGCTAGACCTCGTGGCTACCTGGATGGTGCCTGTAGTGTGTGTGGCCGGTTGGCTATTACTGTAATTAATTATTTTATTTAGCCTTTGTGCAATTATTTCGTCTATCATAAGTTTACACAATGTTGTCTTATGTTTTACTTGATTACTTTGTATTGCTAGTGAGAGCCCAGGCTGCCTAGTTAATTGAATGTTCTGGCGGTGCCTGGTGCTCCCCCTTCTCTCCCTCGTCTGGTCGTGGGAACCAGAGCGAGTGTGGGAGCTTCACTTCTGTCCCGTCCCTTGAGATAGCAACATCCTTATCTGTCGGTGTTGGCTTGCTCCGTGTCTTCCCTCGAATACCGCATATTACTTTTTGTTCGTTAGTTGATTGGAGCATAGCAGGGGCTGGGAGTCATATTCATCATATTGTTTTATTTTAACTTCTTTTGTTTACTATAAATTACTGCATTCACTTCTTCTTTGGCAATTTTAAGATATAAGCTTCACCCTGTTCTTCCGTGCATTCTTTCCCATTGTTTAACTGCATTGCCTATTGATATTATAATTATGTATATATCTCCTTCATTATTGAAGTTGACATTCACAGTGGTTTGGAGGTATGCTCAAGGGTAAGATATCCCCTACCTACTGGTATGTCAACTCTTGTGTTCCATGTCTTAGGTTAGTGCTCCAGACTCTCCCCCATGTTTCGGCTTTATATTATTCCTAATTCCTAAGCGATTGGGCATACTATGAAGTGTCTGGGAGTCTGGCAGCGTTATGTTTCCTCAGTTAGGTGCAGTCTAGAGGAGAAGGACTCTTAAATATTATACGCATTATCTACCAGACTCGGCGGGCAATTGATATTTTTGTGTCTCCTTGTGCTGCTTTAATAGAGCCAAGAGGAAGATAACCATTTTTCCTAGAGAACCTGCCTGTCTTGGTGTTTGAGTCAGATATTAAGAGCGTGTCTGTTGCAGGGTGAGGGTGCTGTGGGCTAGGCTATTTGAGCATTTGTTTTCCTCCAGCCTCAACTCGTAACAATATATATATATACTGTATATATATATATATATATATATATATATATATATATATATATATTTATATATAAACGTGTGTGTGTGTGTGTGTTATAATAAATGTAACAGAGGAACATTATCAAGTGATTATAATAAGAGGGGACGACCTTCATTATTTGAAAGCAAACATTAATATATTCACCATACGTTGACGCCCTTCCCCTTTAATTCTGGCTTAATGAAACTCACAAGTAGAAATCAGAATGTAAATACTACAGTATGTGTATTACTCATTTGGTCCCTATAGATCTTTCAAATCTGAATAAATATGTTGGATAGAAAGCAGATGACAGGAATGGAAATTAAACTATATATTGTATATAAATAGGGAGGACAAATAAGACGAATATACAAAAGGTAACTTCCAAGAGTGGCTTGAAGTAAAGCTAATAGGTAAAGGATTAGGAGAAACAGAGCAAACGGCTAGTGGAAATGACAAGGCAAATGCCACGAGCAAGAAGAAAAGTAAAACAATCGGAAATCGGAAAAAAATGTCAAGCATAGGAACAGATTATGCCATTAGGACATACCAAGAATCGTGGGGGTAAATTAATTGTTGAACCCGGCCCAGGATGCCCTAATTGTTGAACCCGGCCCAGGATGCCAACGCTACTGGTGCCACCTTCACGTCCCTACAGCAGGAGGCCATCCCTTAAGGTCACCACACCAGGGTGATTTGTATGGTGAGGTATTATAGGTATCACGTAACGTGTGACGAATGTGTGTTAATGAGGGATAGTAAATGTGAATCCACGGATTTGAAATTGTTCAAGACCGTGTGAGACGAGGCAATCATATTGATGAATATGCATTGGAAGGTGAATTATGAAAAAACCCATAGTGTTCAATTGTTGTACCTAATATAATTGACGCTAAACAACTAAAATTTAAACTTGACTTAAGGATACCATTTTTATTAGGCAGTATATGTCTTCAGTTTACAAATATTCATAACATATTTCGAGCAAGTTAGATATCTTAGGGTGACCAGTGACATACCAGATAGTGACTTTGGCTGTCATTCGACATAACCTGGGTTCAATTCCTGGGGATAACGAGATGGGTGGGCAGAATCCCGGTGGATCACATAATTATATGCTTTATTTAATATCAATGGAGGTGTTTGGTGTTGTGGTGAAATTAATAAAAATATAGATTAGCAACCTAGTGTAAGCAGACTGTTATGAAGTTGCATCTGGAGGACATTTTATTGCGTGTTTCTTTTTACTGTATGTATGTATTGTTCCTACTTATATACACACATAATAGTAAATTATAATATATGTTCCAGCAGATTAGGTAAACCCCGACTCTTTCTTTCACCACGAACATCTTCCTCTGCCCCACTCCTTTATTAAAATAGTTTGAACTACTACGCATAAAAAGCTTGTCTCTCCTCCCTATATAACGTGTATGTGTGTAGGCTATGTCAGTTATAATCACGCACTCTTTACAGTAAACCAGTGAATTTATGGACTGGACTACCTTGAAATGTTATTGAATGTTGTACTAATCAATCATTTAAAAACTTACTTTATTAATATCTCGGTAATATATCCCTAATTAACTGTTTTTACAAATGAATATCTTCCCAACATTTATATATTTGTCCCACATTGACCATTCAGGTTAGATACAAGCGGCCTCATAAGAATCAATACATTTGTTGTTGCTTGTTTTTCTTTTGTTACGACTGGGGTTCAAATATATCAGGGCTCTTATTCATTGGACTAGTAATGGCATAAATGTTACAACGGAAAGCGCTAGCTCCAACCTCTGAAGTATATTCCCAGTGAACAAAGAACACAAATACTCTACAGAGTTCTATATGCAATAATAGGCTATCAAACTCTCAATAAATGTGCGTCTACTCTAGGCTTAATGTTATGTGAAAACAGCCTATTACTACCTATAACCGAAGGTGCTTGGTTATGGTATGCAAAGTAAGGTGGTAAGAGAAGTTACAGCTTACGTTACTTTAATCAATAAATGTCAGGCACTCCTGCATGAAAGAAAGTGCACTAAAGTCCTTCAACACTAACAAGGAATCTTCTTTAAATGTTAGATGCTATAAAGATGCTCGTATCGGAAATGGAACCCAAAAAGGCAGGCAGCGGAACAATGCTCGTGCAGGCTATGCACACAAAAAGGCAGAATATATAATGCCGTCGGAGCCAAGAATATCCTAAACACTACAACACTAATAATAATCGCCACGACAATGCAGTATTCCTATCAACAAAAAGAGCCTAAGTCGTTTGTGTCTCAATACATCAAACTAGGCTGCGAAATGCTTGTGTAATCATAAATGGGTATGCATAAAAAGAGTAATTGGTTTAATATACTTAATGTCTACTGTGACTGATAAAGTCTAGCTAGAGTCAATGATACGAGATACTGGTGCGCATGGCATGCCGCATAGCCTAGTGCAAATCTCAAGTCTGTGCGTCAAATATTACGTTATAGGGAAGGGTAGCTCTCTTGAGAAACCTTAATACCGAAGTATTAAGCGTTCTCCTGGCGTACCTCAAAGACAAACAATCGAGACTAGAACAGTGCAGAATGGTATAGGCAAAAAAAAAACCTCTTTCGTGCATGCTCTACTCTCAATGGCACACAGACTAGAATTTACTCAATCAACTCCAGTTCTCAGGTATGTCGTGCAGCTTTTAACTAAAGCCAGCACTCATAGGAAACAATACCTTATAATATCAGACTCCTAGTCTAGCATTATCTAATCCAGCAGAACACTAATAATTAAAGGAAGCAGTACTAAACAATATGAATGCCAACCAATGCTTCGTGATCAACTTATCTTAACAACTAACATACATAGGTTATATCAGACCTTAACGCACAATACAACTGGCCAGCATGAAGCTGATTTTGCAGAGTTAACCAGAAGGGTATAATATTAATAAAAGGTGGTGAAAGATATGGAAAATGAGAGAGATAGGCAGAGGAAAAGATTCTCAGGTACGGAGCAGGCGACAGGTAGCAAGGGAGAAAGATGGGTGCGTTCTAGAAACCAGATCTGAGGGAGAGAGTGGCGAGGAACTGTATATATACTCGCACTAGCTCGAGCCGCGTGGGAAAACAGGGATTACAAGTCATCTAACCACTAGCAAAGCTTACAGCATGGTAAGGGCCTCACTCCACCAACCCCTGCGAGGCAGCCAGCCGTGACGTCATCGAGCGGGACAAAAAACACTGGGCGCCCCCTCTCACTCTGTTCTACTCCCTCTCTCTCTCCCAGATCCTATCATTACTAGTTAATGATAAAATATATACTTTACAATTAAATATATAAAGCCTTGACATGGGCGAAAACAAAGAGCCTTTCTGGACTGCCCATGACACGAGCTTTCATATGAAATAAAGCACACTCTAATACACAAACTGTAGCCCCATCCACTGCCCTGGCGATCCTAGCGAGTCACTGTAGGACAAGCCATGCGGTTCTAACGGAGTGGTTAACGTCACCCCCACCCCCCCCAAGATTTTTCTCAGAGGCCCCAAGGCTCACAAAAATCTGATGGTTAGAACCCATGCTATATCTCCACTTCCCATCACCCAGCGGCAGTAAAATATCTGGCACAGTTCTTCAACAAAACATTTTTCAAAATTATAACCCTCCCCAACACCATAGGTTAAATTATATGTAGTTATGCTCCTCAAGAGCGAGCTTCTCTAGCCCAGCATTCTGAGAGGAGTGCAACTCAGAATTACTGCTATAACATACTAAACAAATTCAACTATCAAAGAAAGAGTTTTTATTTGATTTTTTTATGTTTATAATTTGTTTATTTCGGCTGCACTATAGGGGCAAGCCTAGTTTTTTCTTCTATACCAAACGCTCAACTCCTGCTTTACGACCCAATACGCTGGGGGCTACAACCGCGAGCCAACAAGCACCAAGCGCAAAATACTATTCAAACTAAAGCAGGAGGCTACCCGTGTGTCAATCTACCCAGGATCATATACCCTTGAACGACCATCTGCAACCACGTTGTCACAACCGGCAATATGGCGTATGTCCATGTTATATACCAATAACCTTAGTGACCACCTGGTCAGCCTCATATTCCGATTGTGAAACTGGTCCAAGAACTTGAGAGGGTGATGATCTGGGTAAACTACAACGACCGGACCATAGGCTGGAACATAGACCTCGAAATGCCTCAGAGCAAGTACAACCGCCAGCAGCTCCTCCTCGACAACAGAGCAGCTCCCCTGGGCCGAATTGTACTTCTCCGAGCAGAAACTAACAGGATGCTCCAGCCCATCATCGTCCTTTTCCACAAGGACGGCACCAGCCCCCACACCACTAGCCTCCGTTGCTAGTTGGAAAGGTAGGCTAAAGTCAGGGGCCCTGAGGATCGGGTGAGTGCACAACAGGTGTTTTACTTCCCTAAACACCTTCTCACACTCAGGCGCCCATTTGAACTTCTTATCCTTCCAGTTATCCTCCACCTGAGCTTGACTGTCCCGTTCTCCTTCTCCACCTTGACTGCTAAACGTCATCACAGGCACAGTGAGAGGCTCAGGGGGGTGCCTCCCATACTCCTTCACGGGATTATCATGACATAACTGATTGCGCTTCCGTCTGTCTGGAGTGGCTACCAAGTAAACCAGGTCCGATAGCTCCTCCACCACCCTATAAGGACCAGCGTACTTCGCGGATAAGAGGTGACCTAAGTTCCTGAGTTCAACCTTGAGGTCGTACCTGTCCTTCCTGAGGGCCTGAGAGCTAGTCAAATTACGGCCAGCCAACTCCAGACTGCGCAACATCCGTTCTCGACTGTTGAGGACACACTTGAGCATAGAACAAGGTTTTTCTGCGCCCTCCCATACTTCTTCAACCATATGGAGAGGCCCTCTGACACGGTGTCCAAAGACGAGCTCATTAGGGCTGAATCCCAAACTCTCCCCAGGTACCTCCCACACAGCAAACAAAACACATGGCAGGCCAAGATCCCAATCCCTCCCACTCTCAAAGCAACAACAACGAAGCACAGATTTCAAGGCTGAGTGCCATCGCTCTAACACACCCTGGCTCTCCGGATGATACGCAGATGACACAACCCCAACAATCTCATGCTGCGGCATTGCTTGAACAAAGGCTAGAAGTGAAGTTGGGTCCCTGGACTGACTGAATCCCCTGCGGGTAACCATACCGGGAAAAATACACTAGCAAGCTTCGGACCACTGTCTTCGCCGACCCATTTCTCACAGGGTACGCGTCAGGGTACCTTGTTGCTACATCTCCCGACTGTGCATCACTGTCCTCCTTCAACTCTTTCGTCTTTTTAAGCCCATCCTCTGCCCCTTCAGGAACAGTTACTGGGTCTTCTCCAGACTCGAAATGTGGTCCTAATAATGAGTCCCCGAGAAGGTCCGTTGATACTAAACTCTCAACCGCATCAACTTTCAACCCCTTCTCGGTACCCTTCCTCCGCTGATCTAAAGATTGCTGACCAGAATGTGACTCCCTGGATGCAGGATCTCCGGTGACAACACACGCCATAGGCTGCACCGGACACTTCTCAACCCACTCCTGCTCCTCCCTACTCACGTCGTCCGGCTTCTCGGCAACGACCAAGGGTGGAGCCTCAGAAGTAGGTCCCGCAAAGTCGTTGCCGAGAAGGAGGTCGACGCCCCCAACAGGTAACTTCTCCACAATTCCTACATCCAGGTCCCGAGTCACACCATCAACTTCCACCTTCATTCTTACAAGCGGGTATGACCTTGTCGCATTAACTCCCTGAACCACAACCACCCGCGCCGTATTGACAGGTTTACCAGTGAAATTTCTCAACAGTGTTTGCGATGCCCCAGTGTCACGCAAAATTCTCACCTCATGTCTTCTACCCCCCACTCCACACAACCGAGTCCCCTGTGGTCACTAAAGGCATCACGGACAGGGAATAAGCCTTCCGGATCCTTCTGCACTGGCAGTGTATTTACCTCGGAAGAAATGCCTCTAACAAACTCCGATGTCCTCTTGAACACTCCAATGCCGTGAGCAAAAGACACGGCTGCCGGAGGAGGTCGACTAGGGCACTCATTTGCCTTATGACCCTCCTGGTGGCAACTAAAACACATAAATTTCGGTTTCGGCTTATACTGTGATGTAAAAGGCCCCTGACTTTTCACATACGGTGTGGTGTAAGGTTTGGATTCAGTTTTAGTTTCATTGCTCTTTGGTTTAAATGTGTCATTGCTACGGGGAGGGGGAGGATAACGGTCCCTAGCACTTGCATCGTACTTCTGTGAGGACCCACAACCCCGAATCAACGACAGCCGTAGATCAGCCATTTCTGCTGCTTCTACTAGAGTTCTTGGGGTTTTTTCCTTTAAGTTCAAAGTTAGATCACCGCCCGTGCTCTTAAAGAACTGCTCCAACATCATTAACTGCTTAACTCCATCAAACGTTGTTACCTTCTCAGATCGGAGCCAGTTCCCCATAGCATCGGACAAGTCCCGGGCGTGTTCCAAAAAGGTGCTATCTCTTCCCTTAGTTACACCCCGGAACTTCAAACGGTACGTTTCTGGTTGCAGTTCGTAAGCCCTCAGGACAGCCTCCTTGAGATCCTCGTACACAATACATAACTCCAAAGGTAACGCATCGTAGGCTTTAAGACCCTTGCCTATTAATCTAGAGGATACAAGTGCTGCCCATTTATTCTCTGGCCACTGGTGTTCCTGGCACTTCTTCTCAAAGCGTGTGAAAAATTCTGTTACACCACTCTCATCAAACACCGGAACCAGTTTCAATAAGTGCGAGAGAGATTGATCATGAGCACGGTTACCAGCCCCAAGTCGCTGTCCCGTTGTCTCTACTCGCGACTTCTCTACGTCCCTGTCGGCACAGTACTTAGTCGACTCAGCTTGGATTTTTGCTAGCTCTATTTGCTGCTCACCTGCCCTGATAGCCTTTCTCTCTTCGATCTTAGCTAATTCGAGCTGAAGCAATAATTCTGGAGATAACCCTAGAGGAGGTTAAGGTGCTACAATGTTTGAAATTACCGGTGGTCCCCCCAGGGGCAACCCACCCTGCCAGTCACCACCCAACTGTGGAAGCGTACCCGGGGTCGGCAAACTACTGGGATGGCTGGGAGTCGAGTGTAGGGGAAGCATGGCCGAAGGGCTCTGAGCACTCAACCCATCTCGCTCACCAGTCACCCTGCCCAGTACACACGTTATCAAGTTATCCCTGGTCATGCCGCTAGTACCCGCATGACCGATAGCTGTGGCCAGGCATTGAAGACCGTAGCGCTCCATACCCTCCAACCGCTCGGCAGTAACAGGCCATTGCAAAAATATCCTAGCATCCTCCTCACAGTTCACCCGATTAACCCTTTCATCATGCTGCTGTTCTTCAGTTTCGACATTACGTACTGTGTCTCCATTCTCCTCTGACCCGGTATAAGACATGATGCTCACAAAAATTTCCCACCTCAATATTCAGAAAAGAAGTACCCCAAACTCTTATACCTCAATATACACACAAAAATTCTCGGAAATACTCAAGGGCTATACTATGTTGCAAAAAAAAAAAAAAAATTATTCTTGCTGATCCCCGCAAAATATTCTCCAAAACAACAAATGTTCCCTGCTAATAAATGTAGGTTCACCAAATCCTAGGTAAGGTCGCCATTTGTTACGACTGGGGTTCAAATATATCAGGGCTCTTATTCATTGGACTAGTAATGGCATAAATGTTACAACGGAAAGCGCTAGCTCCAACCTCTGAAGTATATTCCCAGTGAACAAAGAACACAAATACTCTACAGAGTTCTATATGCAATAATAGGCTATCAAACTCTCAATAAATGTGCGTCTACTCTAGGCTTAATGTTATGTGAAAACAGCCTATTACTACCTATAACCGAAGGTGCTTGGTTATGGTATGCAAAGTAAGGTGGTAAGAGAAGTTACAGCTTACGTTACTTTAATCAATAAATGTCAGGCACTCCTGCATGAAAGAAAGTGCACTAAAATCCTTCAACACTAACAAGGAATCTTCTTTAAATGTTAGATGCTATAAAGATGCTCGTATCGGAAATGGAACCCAAAAAGGCAGGCAGCGGAACAATGCTCGTGCAGGCTATGCACACAAAAAGGCAGAATATATAATGCCGTCGGAGCCAAGAATATCCTAAACACTACAACACTAATAATAATCGCCACGACAATGCAGTATTCCTATCAACAAAAAGAGCCTAAGTCGTTTGTGTCTCAATACATCAAACTAGGCTGCGAAATGCTTGTGTAATCATAAATGGGTATGCATAAAAAGAGTAATTGGTTTAATATACTTAATGTCTACTGTGACTGATAAAGTCTAGCTAGAGTCAATGATACGAGATACTGGTGCGCATGGCATGCCGCATAGCCTAGTGCAAATCTCAAGTCTGTGCGTCAAATATTACGTTATAGGGAAGGGTAGCTCTCTTGAGAAACCTTAATACCGAAGTATTAAGCGTTCTCCTGGCGTACCTCAAAGACAAACAATCGAGACTAGAACAGTGCAGAATGGTATAGGCAAAAAAAAGCCCTCTTTCGTGCATGCTCTACTCTCAATGGCACACAGACTAGAATTTACTCAATCAACTCCAGTTCTCAGGTATGTCGTGCAGCTTTTAACTAAAGCCAGCACTCATAGGAAACAATACCTTATAATATCAGACTCCTAGTCTAGCATTATCTAATCCAGCAGAACACTAATAATTAAAGGAAGCAGTACTAAACAATATGAATGCCAACCAATGCTTCGTGATCAACTTATCTTAACAACTAACATACATAGGTTATATCAGACCTTAACGCACAATACAACTGGCCAGCATGAAGCTGATTTTGCAGAGTTAACCAGAGGGGGTATAATATTAATAAAAGGTGGTGAAAGATATGGAAAATGAGAGAGATAGGCAGAGGAAAAGATTCTCAGGTACGGAGCAGGCGACAGGTAGCAAGGGAGAAAGATGGGTGCGTTCTAGAAACCAGATCTGAGGGAGAGAGTGGCGAGGAACTGTATATATACTCGCACTAGCTCGAGCCGCGTGGGAAAACAGCGGTTACAAGTCATCTAACCACTAGCAAAGCTTACAGCATGGTAAGGGCCTCTCTCCACCAACCCCCGCGAGGCAGCCAGCCGTGACGTCATCGAGCGGGACAAAAAACACTGCGCGCCCCCTCTCACTCTGTTCTACTCCCTCTCTCTCTCCCAGATCCTATCATTACTAGTTAATGATAAAATATATACTTTACAATTAAATATATAAAGCCTTGACATGGGCGAAAACAAAGAGCCTTTCTGGACTGCCCATGACACGAGCTTTCATATGAAATAAAGCACACTCTAATACACAAACTGTAGCCCCATCCACTGCCCTGGCGATCCTAGCGAGTCACTGTAGGACAAGCCATGCGGTTCTAACGGAGTGGTTAACGTCACACTTTGTACCATAGTCTATTCGCTGTAAGTAGGCGAGAAATCATGATTTCTATTATCTGTAACTCAAAAAGGGCTAGAGCAAATTGGCTGTAAATGTCCACATATATTCTTTGACTGACTCTTCCCAAATGATAAACATATTAGCTCGATTACTCTAGTCGTGTTTGAGTTACAAAGGTTAGAGCTCATGATTTATCGCCTAGTTACAGCGAATAGACTATAACCACCTGGGACAAGCGACACGAACCTGTTATATGAATATGTATTTATTATCTCCTTCTCTGACATACATATAAACAGAGAGAGAGAGAGAGATAGAGAGAGAGAGAGAGAGAGAGAGACTGAATGTCGGAAACAGGAGGGGGGCTGTTGAGGTAATGGCAGCGTGTTAAAGGAAAGGAAATTGGCAGACAGATATGACGTGCTTTGGGCGAAATGGAGAGAGAGAGAGAGTCTGAGAGAGTGTGGGGGGGGGGGGGGGGGATGGATGCCGAGAGAGACTGAAACAATGTGTGTGTGTGTTTCTGGTAAGAATAATAGAAGTGGAACATAACACCAATGAGAGAGAGAGAGTGTGTTGGTGTGTGTGTTTTTTCGCGCGCTACGGTGTTTATGAATTTATTACAATTATTGAATTTATGTTTGTGTGGGCTAGGTCTCATTCATGTGATTTAGTGAACACATTTTGTGTGTCCACGTAAGTTGTTGTTGTTGTTCCCCAAGCTGCCTGGCCGAACAGCCCCAAGGCCACGAGCAAGGCCAAGGCCATAACCGAGCGCCCCCACAGAACCCCCCCTGCCGACCACAATAAAGCTTGGGTGACCGAAGCCACTCCATGGCGGGGAGCTGAGGAGGTTGCGGAAACGCCCGGGAAACCAAAGCCCCACCCAGGGCCCTGTGCCCCTCAGCAATTATGAAGAGAAACTTGAGAGGCAAAGGAAAAATGTCGCGCTTTGGCTTCCAATCTTGGTAGATTGGGAGGTCAACCCACAGAAGAGATGCCGTCACTTGATATCTAGAAAATATTTCAGTAAAAATAACAGTCAGAGTAACCTATGGGTATGGCAGAGATCACTCAGTTCTCACTCTGATAGACCAGCCCATCACCAGTGTCCACGTAAGTATTGACTGTAACTTACAATAGTGTAATTTATTATACACATGTATTACATTGACCTTAGACTTACATCGAAGTGAGCCAGCCATACTTACAGATACTCACAGATGTCTTCTGGAAGAGGCTTATGACTGTAACTCCAGCTCTATATCCTAGTTGTCACTATGATGCTGGCTACACGTGGTGGTGATTTGTGCTCGATAGTTATAACTCTGCTGCTGACCCCTCCACACTATATCCAGCTTTGATTCAAATTTCACCACAGTTTCTGCATTGACCACCCACTCTGGCAATTCATTCCAGTTGTTGACTATTCTGTTAGAGAAACCATACTTCCTGATGTTGAGTCTTGATCTTGTCTTGAATAGTTTCTTGGAGTTTCCTCGGGTCACAGCATCCTTCCTCATCTGGAATATCCCTTCCGTGCAGTCATGGTCATACGTATGGGCGATAATTTGATATGCCTCAATCAGATCTCCCCTGGATCTTCTGTAAGTCAGTGTTGGCAGTTCCAGCTTTTTAAATCTTTCCTCATAAGGAAAGTCCTTCAGTTGTGGTACCATTTTAGAGGCTCGACGTTGAACATTCTCTGCTGCCACAATATCTTTGACCAGGTGAGGACACCAGATCTGGTTTGCATATTCCAGATGTGGCCTCACCAGAGCAGTATACAGTGCCTTGAAGATGGTAGGGTCCTTGTACACTAATGTTCTCCTGATAATCCCAACAATATTATTCGCCTTGTTGATCTTTTCGGCTAAATGGTCAGAGAATGTCAGCTTATCATCTATTACGACTCCAAAAATATCCTTCTCCACGTTCGTCTTGGGGACTGCATTACCCATAGTGTACTCCCGTTCCTCTACCTTTGATCTTCCTACTCTCATATGTCTGCTCTTTTCAGGGTGGAAATCAAGCATCCATTTCTCAGACCATCTCTGCAGCTCATTTAGGTCATCCTGCAGCTTGTCACAATCCTCATTATCAGTAATCCTCCTTAATAACTTTGTATCATCAGCGTACAGATACAGATACACCTCGCTACCATTTTTTATTATCTCTGGAAGATCGTTTATATAAATTACAAACAACAAAGGACCAAGCACTGATCCCTGTGATACCCCACTCGTGACATCCCTCCAATCAGAAGCCTCTCCACTGACCATTACACGCTGTCATCTTTCGTTCAGGAATCCCTCTATTGACCTTAGCAAGCTTCCGTCAATTCCATAGCTTTTCACCTTTGCCAATAGTCTCTTATACTGTCGAATGCTTTGATGAAATCGCAGTATATTACATCTATGGCTTTTCCTTCATCGATGGTCTCAGTCCACTTCTCCAATACCTGAATCAGCTGGATCACCGTGGATCTGGCTGTGATAAAAAACGAACTGCTTTTTGCTAAATAAATTATTCATTTTCTGTGTGCCATGATTTACAATAACAAATCATTGTTTGTTTTAACTTATAATAGTGCACACACACACACACAATACAACTTTGATGAGAACATATACATTTTTTCTCAGATATAAATATTTTGTTTGCATTGTTTTGCTAGCATATTGTTGCTATCTTATAAAATTGGTTCTATGTAATGCTCCTTATCAAACACACGCTAAGACATAACTCTTTTAAAGAACGTGGGTAATGCTGTAAGTTGATATATAAAAACGGAATGTAGAAAGGAAAAAGTTAATTAATACACTACTTTCTGTTGTGAAATAGTATAACCAAACTGTATTTCATTTTTACAACTGAGGACAATCGAGTGGGTGGTGTTGAATGTTTGTGCCCTCTCCCTCTGTTTAGTTATAATTTCATGATGGACTCTGAGATAGATGGCGGTGGAAGGAGCTCTGAAAGAAGAGCATGATTCAGGGGCAGATATGATTTTATAAAAGAGTATTTATCACAGGTGGATTGGATATCTGTATATCTTAGTAGATGCAATGCTTTACAGACTGCTGGAAATACTCGACCAACTTGTTGAATCTTTTGACCAATTATGCAATCCAACTACCGCTTCTAACCCTACAACTTGCAACCCGCCGAAGCTTTATAGAAGAGAATGGAGTCGTGTCTGGCAGCGGTTTAAGGAGATCAAATTGTTACATCGTTGTCATTCAATCGAATACAACCATGCATTGGCTTACTACAATGCAATCAACACTAGATATTAAAACTATGTTATTCATTACCAAATTGTTTATGAAAAACTTCTGATTGGAAACTTTAATGTTATTCCCAAATCATTTTACTAGTACATACAAGGTAAGAAAATGGGTGTTCCCTCGGTAGCTCCCTAAGATGTGTTGGTGGTTCCCGGGTTGAGAAATGTGGTACTATGATAGAAATGTTCGTAAGCCGGTTTCCTTCAGTATTTGTAGTAAGAATGTTGAACCCTTCCCCTCATCAGGACCATGGTTTAATCCTAGACTTCATTGATGAAACATATCCGGACATATCTCAAAAACTATTAAGAGTTCAACACCAATTCTAGAATGGGTCCCGATGGCCTGCACTCCCAGCTCTATAAATCTAGTCCTGCATTGCCATTGCACATTTTAAAATATTTCAGAATAGTATAGGTACAGCTGTTCTCCCAGCAAGTTGGAAGATATCTAAAGGCATTCATATTTTCAAGAAGGACACTCATTATGTCAGTCTGTATTACAGACCGATTAGTCTGATTAGTATGTGCTGCAAGACTTTGGAGAGGGTGATGGTTGAGCAGGTCTATAGCTATTTGGAGCCTAATGCTCTCCTGACAGCTGATCAGTTGTCTTTAGACATGAGAAGGCAGTAGATGATCAGCTGTTATTAACTTATAATTTGGTATATTTGTGATTTGATGCTGGGTTTGTGGTGCTGTTCAATTTCTCGAAGGCCTTTGATGTGATCAATCACAGCATCTTATTGCAGAAGCTAAGGTACTTTTATGTTATGGATATCTTATTGGATTGGTTAGGGTCCGTTTTGATATGAATTTGTCAGTCACCAGGGTCCATAGCAGCTCCAGATGGGTGGAAAGTGGTACGACAGGGCTTGGTCTTGGGGCCATTGCTCTTTCGTATTTATGTCAACTACCTACAATTCGCCATCACCAAAAACTTTAAGATTTGTTCAAACATTCTAAAGATTTATTTTAAGGAAAAAACTGCTCCTCCCATTCCCCTTGACCAGAATGTATCTATGTTTCAGAGGGATATTGACAGTATTTGTTTAGTGGCTGGCTCTTGGGGATTGGACTTAAATTGGGACAAGTATGTGGTTATCCGTTTTTAACATGGCTCTGTACATTGGCAGGGTATTGGCACCCTGAGAGACTATTACCTGCAGGGACGTCCATTTCCTAGTGTTACTTCCCACAAGGATCTTGGTGTAATAGTTGACTCCTTTCCTTAGGTCTAATTCTCAAAGTAGGTCAATTGTCAACAAAGCTGCTGGCCTATCTGCAAATCTATTAAAAAGCACACTTTGTAGGACTAAAACTGTTATGATGTATTTATATATATGTATATATCATGTCAGACCCCTGATTGAGTTTGGCTCTTGTTTGAGGAACACTGGGTAACCTGGCGATATTAACCCTTACTGTACCAGCAACGGACGTTTGCCATCAGTAAATCAGTCACTTGTCAGTACCAGTGACGGAGAACGTCAGTAATATGCAGTCCTTGTAACTGCCCGTATCGAGCGGTACCTGGTACCATAGGTTGTACGCACTGCTCTGAGACAATGGCTGTCAAGACTTAGGATCCTATAGTGGATATAGGAATTAGTTACAAGACAAGTAAAGGGATGGATTATCTGCCTAAGGGGGAAGCATTTAGATCGTCTCAACTTTGTTGTTAATTCACATGCTGTATATTGTCTACATATTATATTATAATGGCCACCAGTGAATATATATAGACTTAGCTGGTTAGTGGAGCATGTTGATGGATAGTAGGTGCTGGGATCTTTATTATATTGGACGATAGATGTGGCCGATCGCCGGTGTCGATGGTGAGGCGTGTTGTTATTGAGTGGCACCCTTTATAGGGAGATATCTCGGAACGTCAGCTTGGTAACAAGTGAAGCTAGATATGCGCAATCATTCTCGATGCTGCTAACGTTCCTCATATTACTTTAATTACTAAATTAAATAGTACTTAATACTTATGGAATACTATATTCTCGAATTAACTCTTTATAGAATAAATGTACACCATAGCCTATACCTTAATTACCCCTTATATATTACTCATCTGATTTACCCAATTAACTTTACATGATACTTTGTGTATATTCAGAATTATAAATTCCCTTTTTAACCAATCCCAACTGGAAATAGAAAGGTCTATCGTGGACACTCGTAAGTCACGATATATTCGCGGCCACCAAATATTTACAAATTTTACAATTTGGACTTAAACTAATGTGGATAATTATAAGGCTCCACCACCTATCAATGATTTTTTTTTTTTTCTATGTGATTGAGGGAGGCAAAAGGCATAACTGCCTATAGCGAGTGCCTCCCCCATAGTTGAAAGAGTGACAGGGCCAAAATCAAGGGACGTTCGAGCCAAAATGCCTGGACACACGGAGTTTGAAGCAATTTAAGTCATAGGAAGAGGGAAAGACTGATTCTGGGAGAGAGTTCCAGAGCTCAGCTGTTGAGTAGAAGAAAGTTTGAGAGTAATGTTTCACTCTTGGATTGGAGAGTTGCACAGAGTAGGGGTGGGATTGAGTTGCAAGACGGGTACCACGTGCCCTACGTAAAGGAGGTGGTATGCACTGGGATAGTTCTGAGGAACACTGATTATTATAGTAGCGATAGAATAGCGAGAGAGATGCAACATTGCGGCGGAGAGAGAGAGATTGCAGAGAGTTGGTGAGTGGACGGGAGTTAATGATACGAAAGGCCTTCCTTTCAACTTTGTCTAGGAGAGCGGTGTGAGAGGAACCTCCCCACACATGTGAACAATACTCAATACAAGGGCGCACTATGCCCCTGTACAGAGCAAGAAGCTGTGCAGGGGAAAAGAACCCCCTAAGGCGGTTGAGCACACCCAGCTTCTGGGAGGCTGCCTTAGCAAGACTGGTAATATGGTCCTTCCAAATGAGAGCAGACGAAAAAGAGACACCAAGAATATTGAGAGAAGATGAAGGGTTGATTTTTGAATTGTTGAAGAATAAGGGATAGTCCGCTGGGAGGTCCTGACGGGTAGATAGATGGAGAAATTGGGTTTTGGAAGCATTGAAGTTAACAAGGTTTTCTCTGCCCGAATTGGAAATAGTATTTAGATCAGAATTTAAGAGTTCTATGGCTTTATTACGTTTGTCATTAAGGGATTGCTGGCTGGGGCGTTCTGAAAAACTAATGGAGTAGTGTAAGGTTGAGTCATCTGCGTATGAATGGATGGGAATTAAGGTACAGTTAAGGAGATCATTTATAAAAATTAGAAAGAGAATAGGAGATAGGACAGAGCCTTGAGGAACACCGGAGTTTATAGGGTGAGGAAGTGAACAATGGCCGTCCACAACCGCGGCTATGGAACGGCCGGAAAGGAAATTAGAGACAAAGGCACAGATGGAGGGATAGAAACCGAAGGAGGGTAGTTTAGAAATTAAAGATTTATGCCAGACTCTATCGAAGGCTTTCGATATGTCTAGTGCAATAGAAAAAGTCTCACCGAAGTCCCGAAAGGAGGATGACCAAGAGTTAGTAAGATATGAAAGAAGATCACCAGTAGAGCGACCCTTAAGGAAGCCATACTGGGGATCTGAGATCAGATTATGAGAAGAGAAATGCTTAAGAAATTTGGAAGAAAGAATAGTTTCAAAAACTTTAGAAAGACAAGAGATAAGAGCAATTGGACGATAGTTGGAGAGTGCTCACCCTTTTTTGGGACAGGTTGAATGTGAGCAAACTTCCAGCATGAAGGGAAGACGTTAGAGGATAGACAGAGACGAAAGAGTTTGCCTAGGCAGGGAGTCAGCACGGAAGCACAGTTTTTGAGAACAACAGAGGAACACCGTCCGGACCGTACGCCTTATTAGTGTTAAGCCCAGAGAGGGTAGAAAGTACATCTTTAGAAGAGATTAGGATATTAGGCATAAGTAAGAGAGAGGAGGGCGGAGAGGGAGGAATAGCACCGGAATCATCCGGTTTGAGCGAAGAGTTTAGCTTTGTCAGAGGAAGAAGTGATGGTTGTGCCATCAGAGTGGGAAAGGGGAGGCAAAGACGAGGAAGAGAAATTGTTGGAGAGGTTTTTGGCTAGATGCCAGAAAGCTTGGGAAGAGCTAGAGTTGGATAGTTCAGTGCATTTATTATTGATGAAAGAGTGTTTGGCAAGTCGAAGAACAGATTTGGCTTGATTCCGGGCAGAAACATATGAAGAATGAGAGTCTTGAGTTTTAAGGCGTCGGTACCGTTTGAATGCTTCCTCCTTATTGCGGACAGCAGCAGAACAGGCGTGAGTAAACCAAGATTTTTTAGCATTAGTCTGAGAGAAAGAGAAAGCCAGATTGCCAGAGTCGCATGGAACCCAAAGCAGCCTGCCGCTGAGGACAAAGATTACTGTCATCCCGACTAGCAGCAGACTGCGCTGGTGTGTCCGCACCGGCAATACTATCAGCAATAATCTCGCCCACATCTTCACATTCCTGTTCAATAGGATACAATTTAGCAATCGGACGAGTGGTAATACCGGTAGAGGTTTTGACCTGCGCGACTCTAACAAGCTGATCTAGGCCTGGAAGTAATTTTAGGACGAGACCTAATCTCCAAAACAAACGAGGACCCTCATTGTGTATCAGGACAACGTCACCTACTTTGGGCCAAGATTTACCCTTATTTCTTATTAAATTAGTATGACTTTCCCTTAGAGACAGCAGGTAGTCAGTCGTCCAGCGCTTCCACAAATCATTTGACAATTTACAGACATAATTATATCGCGCGGAGACGTTGTTTACAACGTACAATGAGGGATCCGTGATTTCATCGTCGTTCATCGGTTCAGGAAAGTCTAAGTTTACGTCCGCTGGCCAACTGTGAAGGGGTAATAGGTACAGGATCCTCTAAATCTCCTGACACATATCCTAATGGTCTGTCATAGGTTAACCTGCGTTTGTTTGGAAAAAGGATTGGAAACTTAGTATTATAATCTATCTTAGCCCTTTGTAGTCTCCCTTTACATTTAATGATCCCTTGATCCAAAAATAACCCCAACTGTTTAATAATGCTACTCTTAACCTTATTGCCAGTGGTGCTAGTGTCAAGTTCTTGTCGCTCCTTATGGTAAACTTCCCTCTGTGCTACATCTATTAAAGTGACTTCAGCTGCTCTTAGTTCCGGTACTGTAAGTATGCCATGATTCTGATCCGACTCCTTCGATTTGGCTTTCAGATTACCCACGTAGCGCTTCACCCATGCCATGATGCGTACTAGTCCCTCATACGAACTATAGCGAGGCCATTCTATTACATGGGTCTCGTTCGAGGGAGTGTCCGTAGAGGTGGCAAACATTTGTTGAACCACAGGACCTTGTTCCTCCCCATCTGGCCATTGTTCAGTATGGGATAGCCATGATGGCCCTTCCACCAAAGCCGAGAACTGTGTAGGGAGGAATGAGTAATTCCCCTTGTGAGCAAATCGCCTGGATTAACGTCGGTAGGGACATACCTAAACTTAGTGTTCGTACATGACGCTAAGATTTCGTCAACTCTATTACGAAGAAACACCAGTAACACTTTATTACTTGCAAGCCAACATAAACTTATTTGACTATCACACCAGATGACTGATTCTTTGATTGACAGCTAAGATGCGTAGGCCTCCTTAATGAACGTGGCTAACCTAAATGCAAGTACGCAAGCTGTCAGTTCAAGTTTAAGGATAGTTAAACATTTAATCGGGGCCACCCTAGCCTAAGACATAATCAAGCGGCACGTATCCCTGTCATCGCAGAAATACGCAGCGACTCCGTAAGCAACTGTACTAGCATCACTGAAAATGTGTAAGGTCACATATCTCGAAAAGGTAACCTGTCTAGGTATTTCTAAGTCCATGCAACTCCAGAGATCAGAACCAATGTCACACCAGCTTTCCCTAAGTGCGTCTGAAAGAGGTTCGTCCCACTCGCAATTTACTCGCCAAAGCTCCTGTACAAAAATGCGAGCTCTAATGGTGACAGGTAACAAAACCCCCAGAGGATCAAAAATGCTAGCAGTGACACTGAGCGCTTCTCATTTTGTGCTAGCTTGACAAAAACGCTCCCTCTTCTGGAATGTAAACCTATCAGTATCAGTTACCCAAGTCATCCTGAGTGTCTTCACCCTATCCTGTACTGTACTTGCGACATTATGTGAGAATAAGGTATCACGGAGATGCGGACTATTTGTGACCCATTCCCTGAGAAAGAGATGCGCTCCCGAGAATATGTCCTGGGCGCTGTTGTATATGCTCAAAAGGTCCTGCTCACTGTCATGGGTCGCCTGTAAATTATCTATGTAAAGCCCACGTCTCAGACCGTGAACATGCTTAGTATGTATATCTACCAGTGACAAATGTTTCAAGATAGTTGCATTCAACAAAAACTGGGAGCAGGTCGCACCAAAAAGAACCATGCGAAACCTATAGACCGATACTGGACTGTCGATATCCAGCGGATCATCGGGCCACAGAAACCGCGTGCAATCCATGTCATCCTCGTGCAACTTGAGCATAGGAAAGGCCTTCTCAATGTCGCTGACCCAAGCATATTGGTTCAATCTGAACCTTAACAAGACCTGGGTTAGGTCAGCGACAAGAGAAGGTCGTGTAAACAGACAATCATTCAAGCTCAGCTTATTTGTGCTTGTCTTTGCTGAACAGTCGAAGACTACCCTCACGGGTGTGGTCCGACTGTCCTTTTCAACACCATGATGAGCCAGATAGTGAGTCTGGTTAGTGCTGTCAAGGTTATCTACCGACACTCTCTCAATGAAACCTCCTGCTATCTGATCCCGAATGACACTTCCATATTGCTCGCAGTATTCCGGGGCCCGTATGAACTTACGCTGAAGACCTCTAGGTCGTCCCAAGGCTAGCCCATAGTTGCTCGGAAGTAAGTGCTTGTTGTCTCTCCAGGGCAACTGAACAGTGTACTGATTATTAACACGAGAGTACTGTATTGACTCATTGAATTTTGACATGACTAATTTAGCCTCCAAGTCTGCTTCCTTAGAAGCAATGCCAATGTGGTCCAGTTCCCATAGTGCACCAATATCTTTGTGTTCCCAGTGGCCCTCACTGTCCTGTAAGTAGGTATCCACCGGGCTGGTAGCAACTTTCAGAACTGTGACCACTTCGACATTGGTTTCTGAACCTTGGGCGTGGAACAATCCACTCAAAGCAAACCCGTAAATTGTGGGCAGAAGAACTATCTCATTTACCATTTTAAAGCCTGGGTGTACAACTTATAGTAATTCTCCGCTCCTATCAGCATATCGAGTTTGTTTGAATGAAAATCATTGTCGGCTAATTTCAACTTTTGCGCAGTAAGTTTGTCAGTGATACAAGTAAGTCCCTTGTGAGCACAGTAACTAGGCAGCCTATCGACAACAATTCATTTGGCGCCATCGCCATTTGTGTCGATCGTTTAGTGCAACAACATCATAAGTTGCATCCTCCAGCGAGCCTGTGAACCCCCTTAATTGTAGAGTCTCTTTACCAACTACTGTATGTTGTATTAACTCCAATGAGGACTTCAATATAAAGGACTTTTGTGAGCACTGATCTAGTAAAGCACGAAGTTGTGTAACATAAGTCTCCCTACCTTTTAATGGTACCTTTATTGTGGGGAGTAATGCCATTTCTTTTTGAGTAGTAACCGACATAGTAACTGGGTGTTCCGAATGAGCTTGTGGCGACTCCTGGCCCCTATTCGGACAAAGAATATGGTAATGTTTGCCCTGACAATGTTTGCACGGCTCCACCTTTGGGTTGGTGCAACCATTTCGACCATGGTCTCTATCCAAACAGCCAACACAGACCTTTAATACCTTCGCCCTTTTTATTTTGGTTTGTGCATTAGGATATATGATACATTTAAACCAGCAGTGCCCTGACTTGCCACACAGCTTACAGCCCTTATCAGAGCCATTGCTTCCTGCCTTGTAATGTGCTACCTTGTTTTGTGGAATAGTAAAAGCAGCAGTAGGTTTATATTTTTCTTGTGTAGGCAGGCCAGCCCCCTCCATGTTACGAATCTCCTCGTATAGGGTCCGAGTGACCGCACCAACCTTTAACCAGTCATCCTTCAGTTCTCGCCGAATAGTCTCACACAAAGGAGACGGAATCTTATTATACAACATTACGGCACAAAAGTCCTCCAACGTCACATTGCAAGATTTAAGTGACTTTAGTGTGCATTCAGCAGCCGCATGGAAATGTCTAAGGTCCTGTGCATCATATCGAGGACTAGGAATCTCACAAAAGGCGGTAACGTGGGCAGACTTGATGCAGCCAATCTGTCCGTAGGTCTCGAGGAGAAGTATTACGGTAGGAGTATAACTTGTGGTCTCTAAGCTAAATCCGGCTATGAGTTGCGAGGTTTCTCCCTCTAGCTGACCCCTCAAATATGTGAATTTCTGAATATCTGTTAGGTCCGGACGCCCATGAACCGAACATTGGAATAAATCCCAAAATCCGGTCCACCGGGCAGGATCACCACCAAACTTCGAGAGGGTTAAGGCTGGCAATTTCACTACCGACTTTACAGCCTCTCTGCGAGAGACCTCTGTACGTACCGGTCTACTATCCAAAGGGGCTAATAAGTTTTGTACCTGTTCCTCATAAATCATATCATTGGCCACTTCTTCATTTAAATCTTCCTCGGACTCTAACAATAGGTATATTTTCTCATTGACAGAATTGATGTTGTATAGCAACTATTTCATCGTTTGTGGCTTCGTCGAGGAAAGTGGTGAAATCCTTAGTTAATTTAGTAATGCCTCCTTTGGCCGCAGCCCTCAACCTCTTTAGCTTGGTGATGTCCATGTTGAAAGGGAACCCAACTTGTTACCAGTCAATTCACAAATTTATAGGGGATAGGTGAGTCAGGATGGACGATGAACGACGATAAAATAATCTATTAGCCTAATAAATGGAACTAAATATAGGCTAGCCTATTCCTCGTCAAAATATTGTGCGCCGCCCTACTGACGATTAGGTTATAGAGCTTGTGCGTCCTCCAAGGGCCTAAATGGACGCCATGATATGCCAAGCCCTCCTTACCCATCTCCATAGGGTTGAACCTTGACTTGGAGAATGGGAATTTCTGGCGTAAATGTCTGTTGACGGCATTTTTTATTCTGTTATATTGTTCTGCACTAAGGCCCCTGGGGGAGGCACGAGACTCTATTCCCACAATTTTACAATGCCCCCCTGTTCTATCCTCAATATGTTTAGCCAAATCATTTATTTTACTGGCTAACTCATTAACTACCGTATCACCAAAAATATCATTACCTCCGACTATCAAGAATGTGAGATCCAGACGAAACTGTACAAGATTATCGAAGGCTGGCGAATTACGGCTTGAATCAACTGTGGCCCCACTTTGTGCCAGAAACTCCAGCTGGAAGCCTTCATGGAGTATAGGAGATGGTGGCGGTTCAAATCTATTGACATACGAGTGTCCAATCACCGCAACTTTAGGTAACGGGTGTTTATTATGCGATGGAGACGGCTCAAATTCTCGCCAATACCGCCCCAACCCCGCGCTGCTTCCCCAGACTCTCCTCGAATCATTAGGCAGTGTGTAAACTATAGCACTAGTAAGTAGAAAGCAGGATGGTTTAAGCAGGCCCAAGAAGACGCCCAGCCACAATTAGGCCTAGGTTAAACACAAAAATGGGGCACAGTATATTATTTAATAAGGCATATAGGCTATACTTAAATCCTGGTTTATGGCACCATACTTTACTGTCAAGACTTAGGATCATATAGTGGATTTAGGAATTAGTTACAAGACAAGTATAGGGATGGATTATCTGCCTAAGGGGGAAGCATTTAGATCGTCTCACCTTTGTTGTTAATTCACAGGCTGTATATTGTCTACATATATTATAATGGCCACCATTAAATATATATAGACTTAGCTGGTTAGTGGTGCATGTTGATGGATAGTAGGTGCTGGGATGTTTAATATATGGGACGATAGATGTGGCCGGTCGCCGATGTCGATGGTGAGGCGTGTTGTTATTGAGTGGCACCCTTTATAGGTAGCTATCTCGGAATGTCAGCTTGGTAACAAGTGAAGCTAGATATGCGCAATCATTCTCGATGCTGCTAACGTTCCTCATATTACTTTAATTACTATATTAAATAGTACTTAATATTAATGGAATACTACATTCTCGAATTAACTCTTTATAGAATAAATGTACACCATAGCCTATACCTTAATTACCCCTTATATATTACTCATCTGATATACACACCCAATTAACTTTACATGATCTATCTATCTATCTATTGCCGGACGCCTTACTCCCCTTACGAGGGTGGCCATACACAGAATGCCCCCAAGTGGACCTATTCCCTGTGAGAGGGACAACCCGAGCCAGTTTAGTGAAGGACTTACAGGATTGACCACTCAATTTAGGATCCGTCCGACTCCGAGGCCCTCTGTGTATCTTGTTAGCACGATTTTTCTACAGTGGTGTTCGGCTAATCCATCCACTAACCTGCCTTACCCTTAGGTAAGCAGTACGGATTTGTAACAGGTTTACTCCCCTAGACAGGTTGCCAACCAAGGCTAACGAGTCCCATCCACCCGGATTTGTATATGGTTGTCTCCCCTAGATGAGTTGCCGACCAAGGCTAACGAGTCCCATCCACCCATGATACTTTGTGTATATACAGAATTATAAATTCCCTTTTTAACCAATCCCAACTGGAAATAGAAAGGTCTATCGTGGACACTCGTAAGTCACGATAATGGCAAAACTTTTTAGCTTGGATCCAAACTTCCACAGGATAACTGGGTCAGTACTCTTCCAACTTTCAGGGTGAGAGAGTGTTCTCTCTTGGCTCTGAAGCCATTTTGGCCACAATGTCTGGTACTGGAGGGTACATTTATAGTAATACCTTCTGGTATAGTTAGGGTTAAGCTGCTGGAATCGGTGCAGAGAACCTGGTCTCAATACACTGAGGGCCTGTCTGATATTCCTTATGATGAACGACTGAGTGCTCGATTTATGCTTTTTCCAAGGATGGTTACTATGTGTAGACTTAATAAAATGTTGAAAAAGTGTCCATGGTGGATGTGGCATTCGCCCCAACGATTTATTTACCATGGCACCAATGGCTAGCATTAGAGGGCACAGGTACAAAATCGCACATTCTTATAATAAGTTCGCTGGAGGCTCGTAGACGAATATTTTCTGTCAGATGTGTCAGTCTGTGGAACTCATTGCCGGACAATGTTTGTGTTTTGGACACAGTAAGTGCCTTAAAGACTACCTTATACACATCAATTGTTCCTCTCCTTTATCAATTTGTTCATTAGATCCCGGCCTACATCCCAGTTTACCACTTCACATTTCTCAGGTAATATCTAATTTGATTAATATTACCTTCTATTTTTTCCTTCTCTCATTTCATTAATTTAACCTGAAATTTCTACCATATTGTGCTTAGAGTGAATAACTTAAAACACTTGCGTAAACATACCCAGCTGTCCACTTATAAGACCTTGCAGGTTTGAGATACCCTTTATATTTCCCCTGAACCATTTCTCAGTCAGCTTGTCCTACGTGCACAGGGGGAGCTAACCAGGCGAGTTAATCATGTGTGTACAGTTGGCCAAATAAGTGATGATGCGGCACCAAGTATTTTTTTATCAATAATTGGTATCAGTACTATCTAAACATGAATTCATAGTTTCGAGTGAGATATACAAAAAATGTCCTATCTTTACACACCCTATTCAACATCTGACATAGATAAATATAGCACACAGAGAGCAAAACGTAATGACAGGGACGACATGACTTATTTGGCCAACTGTACAATAATATCGGTCATCCTCCCCCCCCCCCCCTTCTCTCTCTCTGGGGGAGAGAACCTTCTATTTTGCTGTCCTATTCTTCTACTATAAACTGTCCATGTCTATTATTATTAAGGCCGAACCATCTAGTAGGGACCGTAAGGTATGTGTGGCCTGAGTATATGTGAAACTCTGTGTAATCATCTCTCTCTCTCTCTCTCTCAGCTTATTCTACATTATTGTATTAGGAAGATTAACAGTGTATGTAAGAAGATTACAAAAAAGACAAAGTTATATAGAATCCAAGACAGAAATGGGGAGATAAAGATAAAATGATACAGCATCTATATAATATTTGCGATTGTCTGTGTGTGTGTGTGTGTGTCTGTTCTTAATAGGCGGCCGCAGTTTTGGACCTGAGGAGCTGAAACTTTGCATGTGGGTGTCAATTGACCTGGGCCAGGTCATAGAGGGGGCGAAGCCACGATCGGAGGTCGTTTCGAAGCCGAAATTGAAAACAAAATGAAAACAAATTGAACAAAATTGCCGTTTGGGGCAGAAGGAGGCCTCCGGTCGAAAAGGTGTATGGAATGAAAGTTGTTCGCAGCCCCCCAAAATGGGGGTACGGATGAGGTCAGATCCAAAATCGGAGGTCATTTAGCGGCCGAAATCGAGGTCGCCATTTAATGAGACACAGGGAGGTCGAGGCCGGTGATTATGGTAGTAGTAGTATTGTGATGATTGTGGTAGTAGTGATTGATGATGGTGATTATGGTAGTAGAATTTAAACCCGGGCAACGCCGGGTACCCCTGCTAGTCTATATAATATTTTTGATTGTCTGTCTGTCTGTCTGTCTGTTCTTTATGTATGGCCACATTTTTTAAGCTAGAGCGTTCATACTTGGTATGCATAGTAAGGGGGTCCCTAGGCAGGTTTTAGTGAAAAAATAGAATTCCCCAGGGTGAAAGGGACGGAGAAAATGGGCGCGAAATCGGAAAAATGGCCGTTTGGGGCAGAAGGAGGTCTCCGATCGAAAAGGTGTATGGAACGAAAGTTGTTCGCAGCCCCCCAAAATGGGGGTACGAATGAGGTCAGATCCAAAATCGGAGGACATTTAGCGGCCGAAATCGAGGTCGCCGTTTAATGAGGCACAGGGAGGTCGAGGCCGGTGATTATGGTAGTAGTAGTATTGTGATGATTGTGGTAGTAGTGATTGATGATGGTGATTATGGTAGTAGTAGTGGTGGTAGTAGTGATGGTGATTATGGTGATTACCCGGGCAACACCGGGTAACCCTGCTAGTAATCTATATAATATTTACGGTTGTCTGTCTGTCTGTCTCTCTGTTTTTTATAAGCGGCCACAGTTAGCGTTCATACTTGGTTTGCATAGTAAGGAGGTCCCTAGGCAGGTTTTAGTGAAAACAAAAAATCCCCAGGGTGAAAGGGACGAGAAAATGGGCGCGAAATCGGAAAAAGGGCCGTTTGGGGCAGAAGGAGGCCTCCGATCGAAAAGGTGTATGGAATGAAAGTTGTTCGCAGCCCCCCAAAATGGGGGTACGGATGAGGTCAGATCCAAAATCGGAGGTTATTTAGCGGCCGAAATCGAGGTCGCCGTTTAATGAGGCACAGGGAGGTCGAGGCCGGTGATTATGTATTAGTATTGATGATGGTGATTATGGTAGTAGTAGTGGTGGTAGTAGTGATGGAGATTATGGTGATTAAGATGACGTTTAGTATTTATATAAAAAATTATCCTAATCTCGTAATTAGCTCTCCAATTTTATTTTGTTGTCATTAACCATTCTTTGGCGGCGCCCGGCTATAGCAGGGCGAGAGAATCAAGAACTATGTGGCGGGGCCCGGCTATAGTCGCATGCAATTTTGAGCACGTAATGTGCTCTGAGAGAGAGCGGAGCGGTGGGGGGAGCGTAGGTTACCTCATGACCGCTCGCCACGGTGGCCGTGGAGCTACTGAGATGTACTCCGCCCTATTCCACCGTCCCTCACTCGTTTCACACGTAATAATGTAAGGAAATGACCGTATTTTACCGATTTTGCCCTTCGGGTGCACGATCATTGCAAGACAACCAGTGATCGTAGAAGGATGGTTCTGGTGTCATTGGAAAGCTAATTTAACGCCCTTTCAGGGATACGTACTTGTATTACACTCTGGCTCTTGTTTATGCATGAAAACGAGCACGGAAACAAGCTCGTTTACGGTAAAACCTCCCGCTGGGCGGCACAGTCAAATATACTCCACCACCCGCTCTTTGAGTGTTAAACTCGCTCAAAGACAACTGCAGGGGTTGAAAAAACTAAACTAAAGGTTTATAAACTCCCCTGATGGTCCCGCAGGATTTTAAGTGTCCCAATAAGACACAAGTGCGTCTTCCCGTAATCATAAGGGTTAATTCTATGTTAAGAAAATCCTTTATGTCGAGTTCATTCGGATTCTATGAGTATCCAATGATGAATTTTGGATTCTGCAACACAGCTCAAAAATTCAAACGCTTCATGGACCTTGTGGTGCAGGACCTGGATTTCAATTAATTGTATGTAGCCGACATTAGTGGCATCAACAACCAAGTAACAGCAAATACAACACACTATAACTCTTCACCCATCTGCAAGAATGCGGACTCAAAATACATCCTTTTAAATGCATGGGTACCCTCTTTGGACATTCTTTGAGTTTCAAATATTAGCCACTGGCATAGCTCTCTTGCCACAGACAGTGCTGGTGATAAAGGACTTCCCCAAGATTCAATTAGCCTGCAAACTGCACAAGTGTAGAGGGATTATTTACTATTACTACCTTTCCTTCCAAATGCTGCAAAAGTCATGTTCCCCACTAAATGACTTACTGAAGGGGTGAAGAAGACATCAAACACACCAGTGATGTGGACTGACGTAGCACAAACCACATTCACAAACTTCAAAGATACCCATCCAGTCCCCAATGCCCCCACAGTTCTCACACCAGATGTCTCAGCCTGAGGCATAGTAGCCATCCTGCAGTAGGAGATTGATGGTTCACTTAAACCTATAGCTCTCATCAGCTGACACCTAGAGCCACCCTAATGAAATACAGCACCATTGGTAGGGAGCTACTAGCTATATAAGAAGCTATTCCCCACTTTCTCAAGCTCTAGGAATTTTGTGTTTTGACAGATCACAAACCACTAATGTAGTCTATGGACAAAAACGGTGACAATATCGTCTCGCGGGTGTGGCAGCAACTAGCCTTCATCTCATAAATTATGACAAAAATGCTGTGGCAGATGCCTTGCTTCAGGGCACATCAAAGGAGTCTGGGAAGGCACCCCTTGGTAAGCAGAGGCACACATGGTCTCAAGTGTATTCTTGGTAGCGATAATTGATTATATATTGTAAGTGCACTAATAACATACCATCGAAATGTAAGCATGTTTGTTCGTAATCAATCTCGTTCATATCATCATAATATTATGGACATCTGAACCTTCTAGGGGACGATATCGAAACAGAATCTCAAGAAAAGACATATAGCAGTGATGCAAACTGAGGCAACAAGGTGACAACTTTAAAACTACTAAAATGAAAGGAAATAATACAAAGTTTCAAACAGACTAAATCATAATAGAGGTAAAGATGAACTACATAGACAGTAGAAGGCTACTGAACCAGCAAATAATGAAGGAAACCAACATTAACAACATGATAATAACATAAAAACGATAATGAAGGATACCAACATTAACAACAAGATAATAACATAAAAACAATAATGAAGGAAACCAACATTAACAACAAGATAATAACATAAAAACAATAATGAAGGAAACCAACATTAACAACAAGATAATAACATAAAAACAATAATGAAGGAAACCAACATTAACAACAAGATAATAACATAAAAACAATAATGAAGGAAACCAACATTAACAACAAGATAATAAAGATAATAACATAAAAACAATAATGAAGGAAACCAACATTAACAACAAGATAATAACATAAAAACAATAATGAAGGAAACCAACATTAACAACAAGATAATAACATAAAAACAATAATGAAGGAAACCAACATTAACAACAAGATAATAAAGATAACATAAAAACAATAATGAAGGAAACCAACATTAACAACAAGATAATAACATACAAACCATAATGAAGGAAACCAACATTAACAACAAGATAATAACATTAAAACAATAATGAAGGAAACCAACAATAACAACAAGAACAGATTAGAGAGCTTAATCAAAACAAGTTAACCCCTTATGTACCGGGGACGTCTTATAAATTGTAATCTAGATATATTTAAACGATTTTGTGAAGTTTATGAAATATCTGTTGTAAATAAAAGGGTTATGTCACTTATGCGAGATAGTTCGAAGCCTGCTAATTGCTACTTTTTAAACTTAATAAAATCGTGTAATATTTGCTAGAATAAAGTTAAAAGGGTGTCACCGGTACAGAAGGGGTAAAGCTAAAACATATGACTTATAAACACAGACGGAAAAATAAACTATTAAAACAAATCACAGAAACAGAAACCTTATTACACAAAATTAGATATACATTCCAGACACGCCAGAAACCTAAGCTAATCCATAATAATAAAATCACATATGTAGACAGAAATGCTGAATATAGAATGCCAAACAACAACATCTAGACTATTGGAGGCCCTCAAAACAATACCGATAAAATTGAGAAAGAGAGAGAAAGGGAAGCCAACAGAGCATAGCCAGTGTTTGCCTAATTACTGAACAAGAGGGAGCCGCCCAGACGTGGGTCAACAGACGGGGAGAGACAAACAGGCAGACATGAGAGAGAGAGACAGTCAACAAAACCACAGAGCGAAAGACAGTGACCAAGGTGGGAGCAAGGGGGTGTTAATGACCTGAGAGGGAGTAAGTAAGTCTGCTTATGGCTAAAGCAATAAATATATACTGTAGATATATCCATTTCACTTTGACGATTAGGCCTTCATATGAATTTATGACAGTAAGGGGTAGAGATGAACGGGGCGAGTTCACGGGGTAGGTTCACCATACAAGTGCAGTGCGAGTTGTTTACGGGGCAGGTATGAACTGGAGTTCTCGCAGAGAGGCTCCAGTCCTAACGTTATTCTTGACTTACAGTGTGCTGGCTTAATAATCCACTAGGGTTGATAGTATGTAATGCCTGTAGTTTAGTATTAGATATAATTATTATATGATAGAGAATTAACAATAATAAGAATTTTTCTCAAGTCACAAAAGACAAAGAAATTAGTATTTTTGTTGGAGAGGCGAGTGATTTCGGCAGTAGTGTAGATTTGAATTGAGCGCCAGAATTATGTTGACATTGGCTATCAGAAAATTCTACTATCCATTTATCAAATGTGTCTTTAACCAGTAGAGGATGTTATTACTTGTTTACTTAATAATTATTTTATATATAATCAATGTAGAAAGTATCATTAAACAAAAAAGTTTAATATAACTTCTTATCAAACGTTCCTCAAGAGTCAGTTGAAAGTTCCAACACTGATTAAAATCAGCTACTAGTAATAGATTCGGAAGCATTCTTGGGAGTAACTTTATTTTATAGACTCACCATTATTGAAATGGAGTAAGTATAACTTAACCGACTTGACCCCAGCGACGCAAGTGTTGCGTCAGCAATATATGGAACGCTAAACCCCAACGCCGCAGCACCTTCGTCCGCAATTTCGACCTTATTTACTCTTGTCCATTGGTAGCTAGAGGCTTGATGATGGTATGGGATAATACCTTATGATGTTGCCGAACAGTGGCGGTACTCGGCAACCCCCTAGTCCAGCCGTGTGGGTGGGTACGGGCGGATGGGGGAAAGCCAGTTTATTGACTTATCTCACCGCCAATTTTGAGCTTATTTATTCTTGTCCTATGGTAGCTAGAGTGTTCAAATTTATATGGGATATACCTTATGATGTTGCCCAACAGTGGCAATACTTGGCAATACCCAAGTCCAGCCGCGGTGGGGAGTAGGGAGAGAGAGCGCGGGGGGAGGGAGGAAGTGGAGGTCTGGGGCGCCAGACTCGCCAGTTGTCCTGTGTATTTTTTATTTTATTTTTTTAAGAGACAATGAACGGAGGAAGGAAAAACACAGTTAAAACAAAAAGGTCCTTGTGCCTAAAGGCATCCTCCATTCATAAAATGTTTGTAACAACTGGATTTACACTTTTGTAGATTGTAAGTTTGTGGAAAGCAACTCTAGGGAAGTGAATTCCAAAGAGTAGTAGTTCTAGGGATAAATTAATTTTGATAAGCAGAAGTTCTGCATTGTGGAGGAGAAAGTGTAAATTCATGGGCGCTCTCAGCTGCCCTAGTTATACGGGGAAAGATGTGGAGAGGCGGCACAATTAAAGCAAGTTCCTCGGAACAATTGCTGTGAAAATATCTGCAAGGGATGCAACGTTTCTTCGTATGGATAATGTAGGAAGGTCCTGTGTGATTGCAGGGTTATTGATTAATCTAATAGCTTTATTTTGAATTTTGTCCAACTGCCTCAATGCAACCACTCCACAGAGGTGAACAGTAGTCCATCTGAGAACGCACATGACTTTTATATATTACGGCCAACTGCTCGTCAGTGAAGAATTCTCGAACTCTGTACAGGAGTCCCAGTTTTTTAGAGGCATTCTTAGCAATACTTCTAACATAATGTGTCCAGCTCAAGTTAGTAGTTAATGTTACACCGAGAATGTCAATACTAGGGGAAGTGGGAATATTTACATCATTAAAAAATATATGGGAGTCAATGAGATTCTGTCGGTTAGAAAATTGAATGTACTTGGTTTTCTGTGCATTAATGGAAACTAGATTCTTTTGTCCCCATTCATTAATTCTAGACAGGTCCTGGTTCAGAGAAATTGCAGTGTTTATTTTTGAATTTATAAGATCGGGTTGGGTGAAAGAATTGGTAAATGTGAAGGAACTGTGGAGTGTTGAGTCATCTGCGTAGGAATGTATTGGATTATGAGTGGTAGATATGAGATCATTGATATGAATGAGGAACAGAGTTGGGGCCAAAACTGATCCCTGGGGAACACCAGCATTTATTGAGTGAAATTGAGAATAAAGGCCATCTACCATTACACACATTTTTCTGTTATGAAGATAAAAAGAAATTAGTGGAACTAATGATGCAAGGCCGTAGTGTGACATCTTCGACAATAAGGATTGATGCCAGACTCTATCAAATGCCTTTGATATATCCAGTGCTATTGTATGTGTTGTTGTTGTTGTTGTTGTTCCCTAAGCTGCCTGGCCGAACAGCCCCGAGTCCCTGAGAAAGGCCATGGCCACGATCGGGCTTTCCCACAGAGCTCTCATTGAGTGTAGATTGTGTTGTTGGCGTAAGTGGTTGTGTGAAATGCAGTCTTCTATGATGTGTTTAATGGTATGGGGTGCTGTGTTACATCCCGGGCAGGCGTCGACAACGGAGTCATCCAGTCTCTTCTGATAGCTCAGGAGAGCTGGATGGTGTCCGCATCTCAGCCTGGCCAGGTGGACTCTGTCCTCGCGAGGAAGGGAGGATTCGGAAGGATGGATTTCGGGAGGTCGTGCATGCAGCTGTGTGTTGTCTGTGAGTGAGTGGATGGATCGGTGAGAGATATGAGTATGGATGTGCTTCTGGATGTTGGTTCGGGGTGGGCAGGGAGGGAGAGAGGACAATAATTGTGTGTGATACCGTGTGCTGGGTGTTGTTTTGATATTTCTTGGTGTCTGTGGGTGTGTTGCCATGTAGTTTAGTGGGTGGTCTTGGTTCGTGGAGGCTGCTGCCAGGAATTGAGTGCCTCTCATGTCCAGATGGTCTTTGACTTTGAGGATTTTGGTTTCTTGATGTAGGTGATCTGTGGGTGCAGTAGCTGTGCAGCCTGTAATGATCTTCAGGGCTTTGTTTTGAATAGTCTGTAAGGTCTTATGATGTGTTTCAGCTAGGTTAGAAGCCCAGGCTGGGCTTGCGTATTCCATCACTGATCTTATGTATTGTTTATATACGGTGGTGGTAGTTTCTTTGTTGTGTCCAAATTTTGTGTGAGCAAGTGACCTGAGGGCGTTAAGTCTGGGTGTCAGTTTCTTTTTAATGTTTGTGGTGTGCTGTTGAATGTCATATGAGTATCATATGTTACTCCTAGGATTTTGGGTGTGTGTGTATGTGTTAGGGGTGTGTTGTTTATGGTGAGTTGAGGGATGTATTCGTGTTCTCCTGTCCAACTTGTGAGCAGGGTTGCGGTGGATTTGGCTGGGGCTAGATTAAGTCTGTTTGTAGTGCACCAGCCATGTAGTGTGTTGAGATAGGGTTGAAGGAGATCTGTTGCTCTTTTTGGGTCATGGTGTGTGCATGTGAGTGTTATGTCATCTGCATAGGAGGCTAAGTTTATTTGGGGCGTATTGGGTGTAGTTATATCGTGCATGTACAGATTGAAGAGTGCGGGCGATAGGACGGATCCTTGTGGGACTCCGTTTGGAAAGTTTCTGATTTTAGATGACTGACCGGCAAAAGATACGTGTGCACATCTGCCTGCTAGGAAGTTGGCCAGCCACCGTTTTGTGTTGTTGTGCATGTTTGTGTTGTAGATTTTGTTTGTTAGGTTGTGGCGGGGGATGGCATCGAAGGCTTTACTAATGTCGAGTGTGGCTAATAGTGATCTGTGTGGTGGTCTAGCTGAATTGATGCCGTCGAAAGCTCTTTGTGTAAGGTCTGTGAGAAGAGTGTTTGTGGAGTGCAGTGGCCTAAAGCCATGTTGTGTTGGAGCTAGGGGTAGGTCAGGTGTAATTAGTTGTAATACTAGGCGTTCCATGACTTTGGAGGGGGAGCAAAGGAGTGTGATGGGGCGGTGCGAGGAGGGTAGCGTGGGGTCTTTGTTGGGTTTGGGGAAAGTGATGATGATACCATGCTTCCAAATGTCTGGTATTGTGTTGTGTGAATAGCTGTAGTTTGATATGTTAGTGAGTGCTTGTATGCCTTGTGGTCCCAGGTGTCTGAGGTGTATGTTGCTTATGTTGTCTAGGCCACAGGCGGGTGAGTGCTTGAGATTGTTGATGATATGCTTTGTCTGGTGATTGGTGAAGGGTGTATAGTCAGGGTCTGTGGGGAATTGTCTCTTACGTCGGATGACACGTCGGTCGTCTTTGTGAGGTTTTAGGTGGCTGACATGTGAAAAGTGATTGATGAGAGTGTTTGCTTGTTGTTTACATGAAGGAGTAGAGTCTGTTGTTGTGATTGCAGCATGTGATTGTGTTGTGTTGCTGTTGGAAAGTGTGATGCTGTTTAGTGTTTTGTATAGTTTTTTGGGGTTTGTTTTGTGATCAAGTGTTTGTAGGAAGTTATTCCAATTTAGTTTTTGTTGTTCTTGTATTTTGTTGTTAGTTTGGGTGTTGAGTGCTTGAATTTGTTGTGTGATGTCTTGTGTGTGGGTGCTGGGGAGTGTTTCAGTATGTCGCGTTGTCTGATGAGGTTTTGAATTTCTGGTGTGAAGTTGGGGTTGTGTCTTTTTCTGTTACCTCTTGGAATGTGTTTCTTGTCAGCGTTTTGGATAGTTTTATTGAGTATGTGTACAGCATTGTTGATGTTAGTGATGGGTGTACTGTTTAGAGTTGTGAAGTGTTGTTCTGTCTCATTTGTGAATGCTTCCCAGTTAGCTCTTTTATAATTGGTGTATGTGTGTTTGTGGCTAGCTGGGGTGAGTCTGGTTTTGGTGGTGATAATGATCGGGAGGTGGTCAGAGCCTAAGGTTCTGACCACCCTCCAGGATGTTGTGGGGGCGAGTTCTGGGAGCAAAAGGTGATGTCTGGAGATGATGGGTTATAGAGGGCTTGGTGAGGAATATGGGTATGTTGATGGATGTCGTTAAGGATGATGAGGTTATCGGTTTGGTTTTGTAGTACCAGCCCTCTGTCTGTGTCGGGGTTGTCGACAAACCAGGCCGACGTCTTGGCGTTGAAGTTATTGTATGTGTTTCACCATGTTGGTCTGTAGCTTGGTTGATTTGATGCGTAAGAAGGCAAAGAATGTCTGCAGTTGATCGCCATCATCTAAAACTATATTGCCTATCACTGATTAATTTATTATTCTCAAGATGCTTAATTATGTGATTATTTAATATAATTTCAAAGACTTTACCAAGAGTGGAAGTTATAGCTATTGGTCTGTAGTTTGATGGATCTGAAGAGGCACCTTTTTTAGGAACTGGATGGATGTTTGCTTCTTTCCAGGTTACTGGGAAGCATGAGGTATGAGTACACAGACGGAAAAAATTTGCCAATACAGGAGCGAGCACCAATGAGCAATTCTTAAGTACTATTGGAGGAATTTCATCTGGACCAGGAGCCTTATCTACTGAGAGATTCTGCAAAATAGTTTTGACATGTCTGGTGTGGATCTTAAGTGAGGGAATTTCAGACGAATTAAAATTAAGTACAGGGACATCTTGATTTATTTCATCTAAGGTTGAGTTGGTGGAGAAAATATCCGCAAGAAGGTTAGCTTTACCTCGTGGGTCACTTACAAGATTGCCAGTCGGAGATTTTAATGGTGGAATGGATGAAGCAGTAGTGAAGTTGGATTTGAATGAGTAAAGAGTAGACCAAAATATGTTGTTATCATTTGGATTAGGCCTATTTAGAAGTTCATTTGCCTGCTTGTGGAGAAAGTTTGATTTAGTTAGGTTTAATACAGTTTTGGCATGATTTCTGATGTTTCTAAAGTAATTAAAGGCTTCCTGTGTTTTTTATCTTGAGTATGCATTGTAGGCTATTGCTTTTTGTTCAGTTACTCTAGCACAATTATGGTCAAACCATTTAGGTGAATTAGATCTTTTACTGTACCTTTGATGAGGAATAAAAGTTTCCATTCCAATTTTTACAAAATCTTGTATGTGGCTCAAGGTGGTGCGTGCATCATTAGAAAAGAAAGAGGTCCAGGGAATATCAATAAAGAAACCTTAAAGACCATCCCAGTCTGCCCTATTGTAATGCCATTTAGTCACCAAAACAGGTTCAGAGTGGGAAGGTGTGGTAGGTGATAGACAGGTGGCCTGTATCAGACAGTGATCAGAAGATCCAAGCGGGGACCTCACTGTAACATCATAATTTTCTGAATTGGTTGTTCAAAATAAGTCCAGTAGGTGGGAATTATGATTAGGATTATCTGGTACACGGGTGGGTTGGTTGACTAGTTGAGTGAGATTAAATGAGTCTGCAAATAGCTCACATTCAAGACCAGCATCATCAGTCCTTGATGAATGAGTGAGCCATTCAACATTATGGACATTAAAATCACCCAACACAGTGATTTCAGAAGAAGCATTTAAGTTGAGGACACTGAGTTGTGAGGACAGAGAATCAAAAAGACTTTGTTCTGGAGGAGTATTTGGGGAGCGGTAGATGCAACATGTATTTAAATTTACCAGCCGAAATTAATTTGTATATAGAAATAATCAAAATAGGGACAATTGAAACTAGTAACCTCCTCCAGGGCAATTTCAGATTTTGCGAAGCAACATACACCTCCTTTAGGTCTGAAATTTTGGAGCAGTTGATAACCTGGAAAATTAAATCTAGACGTGTCAGATGTGGATGTTACTCGAGTCTCTGTCAAAAAAAGGAGAGTAGGGGATTCTGCTTGAAGAAATTGATGTACAGAATTGATGTTAGAGTGAAGTCTCCTTATATTGCTAAAGAAAAGGCTTCACCGACGAGCAGCTTTGGGACGTTGCAATGCTCTTGACACAGTCGCATGATGACGACCGGGAGGGCCCTGTGTCAATGACCCAACCCTGCCGGGGGTGGATATCCGAGGGACCACCAGGTTTGCTCTTAACAATTGTACTGCCATATTTATTTGGTAAAGGTGTTACATGTATGATATGTAGTGGGAAGAGTAGTGTTTTATGGATAGAGGATAGCGATGTAGGGCAATGTCGTGAAGTTGGATGTGTATGTTATATAAAGAGGGTTTTCCTGATACCCCTGATGTGTGAGGCAGAAAGATATGTATCCAGCTACCAAGGCCTGGGAGAGAAAATGGAATTCAGGCTATTCCCTGAGTCTCCCGAAACCTTGGCGGTAGTACTTCACTGGGCGGGGCTGCCTACCCCTACTACCTACCATGAGTGTCGGACCTACTGAGTCGCCTCGCGATGTGTATCGCTCTCCTACTACTCCCCATCACATAGTTGACTCCCCACCAAGTGGGAAAGAGGAGGATGACCCAGATCCCATGGCATTCCTCAAAATTCTGTCAGGTCATTGTAGGGGAAAGGAGAGACGAGAGAGTGTTTCATGTTGCTACGTACACAACAAACGAGGCGTACATGGTACACTGGTCCTCCCCCACTCCCCCAGTATCCCCTGCCTTCACCACCACCTCCCCTGTCTCCCTACTAAAAATACAATGTCAAAACCCATATTTCTAAGTCAAAAGTTCCTAAAAACAATGTTTAAAACTCATATTCTAACTATAAAACATAAGGTAAAGTATAAAATCAATAAACAGTGCGTGAGAGAAACATTGAATGTAAGGGAAAGTGTATGGGGGAATCAACTGTCGGTCAGCTGGCCTTTTGTGTACGTGCGTGAGTCCAGGACCAAGATGGCCGCCAGTCGCCATGGTAACCAGGACGCGCGCTGGGCTTGCCACTCGTCGGTACTTATAAAACTTGAATCTATGCACTTATCACTCTGTAACTTCACTTACAATGACTGTGGTAAACTATCAATGGAAGTTAAATATTACTAAGCTATAATGAATCAAATAAAATCAATCTAAATTAAAACTACTCCATATCTAAATTGAATTCAATCTGAAACAAGCTATTTTATATCCAAAGGTCTCACATAATAAATTTATATATAGTTTTTTTTTTTTTTTTTTTTTTTTTTTTTTTTTTTTTTTCTATATTCCAACTTACTTCCTCTCGGGCATAGGCTGAGAGCCTTAACATTCACCGCTTTACAATGAACAGTGAAGCCTGTGAGGTCTTGTTCCAGTCTAGGGAGTGAGACATGTGAAGCACGTAGAGTACAACGAGCACCTGCCATCTTGCCTTCACATGAGGCACGGTGCTCACTCATGGCCCGAAACGATCCCAACTCTGAAGCCACCTCGTTCCCGTGCTTCACTGTTTCACCCCATACACTCGGCCTCTCACACTTACACACACACAACGCCACCTGTTGAGCAGATAACTCACCAGGCATTGCACCCCTATAGCATATTTTGAATATGGGAATATTCATACAGTGCTATTTAATCAGGAACAATGAGGGTATTTTATTGACGTTTCGGTGGGCTTGTGGTAATGCACTGATACCAGGTACAGCACAAATTCCATCCCAATAATATCTTCCCATTGATACATCGGGATTTGAACCCGGGACCTTTGGATTACCAGGCCAGTGGCAAGACCACTCCACCACACCTCCAAAGGGTACGGTTATAAGGGTTAATATTAGCCAGGAATTAACTCACCAATAGTTCCATGTGGCAATGAAGCAAGGGAGAACGTATACCCAATATGGTGGACAACGGTGAACGAGACTTCGGTCCCGAGACTCGAGTCAAGTGAAAGAAAGAATAAATGATTACATGGGAATGGACATGAATATTATGCTTATTTATCAGTCAGTCATGGCGTCGATGAGAGCGTCGTGATGGTTTAGCTGTTTGTATTGCTGTCAGTGTATTGTGATTAGAGGCACAAAAGCGCGATCAACTGAGGGCAGAAAATAGATGTTGACTGGTCGGTGTTCGTGAAGGCTCTGCTCTCTCTTCCTCAGAGGCACACCTTGCTGCCTTGGCAAACGCCAGGAGCCCAAATTATCGTACCGCATCTAGGTTGCTCTATACGATAAATTATATTAATACATACGATAAATTCATATATACTACATAAGACCATGGCAATATTGCTTAATAGCATATTAGGCCTTTTATAACTTAACTTATTTACAATCTTATAATATACGATCTACTCGTCCTACGTCGTGCTGCATGAGCGACCGTGACGTCACAGAGACATACGGGATCACAAAAGAGACATAGCCTATAGTATTTACGATACACTCCCCCCACAAAAAATACCCTAACCCCACCTTAAACTTAAAGTTGCCCAGAGGCTATCTTCTGACGCCACATGTCGACGGCGCCAGCAGCAGCGCATCTGGGACGCGTCCCGGTCCGAGAATGATCACCATTAGTAAGAGGTGAGTCGTTCCTTTGAGAATCCTCGGACCCAGCAATAACAGGTGGAGCATTAGATTGCAACGCGGGATCGAGCTCCAAAGCGTACAAACGTGCGATAGGACGAACAGTAGTTCCAGTGGCTGTCTTCATTAGCGCCACCCACTCTAGAGAGTCTGCCCCCTTGTATACCTCCAACATGCGGCCCAATTTCCAGTATAAAAGAGGACTATCTTCTTTAATTAAAAGAACAACATCACCAACTGTAGGTGCCGTTGGTCTACCAGAGGGAGTAACACTCCTTTCCCTCAATGCTAACAGATATTCATTAATCCACCGTTTTCTAAAATCTTTTATTATCCCCGATATATACTGGTATCTCTTAGACACCGCTACCTCAGAGTACAACGAGGGATCCTCTAACTCTACTATAGATTGGAAATCAGATGGAAACGCAGTCAATGGTTTTCCATATAGCAAGTGAGCAGGCATTAATGGTAGTGGTTCTTGCAGGTCGGTGTACACATATGTAAGCGGGCGATCATTCACGACTGCCTCTATCCGTTACTTTAAACGTAATATTGGATACATATCGCAATACCCAAGCTACAACTCTGACTAGTTTATTATAGTCACCGAATCTTGCCCACTCTATGATTGGACCCGGTGGCTCATTTGGTTGGGCTGTAACTGCCACTGTTTACAGTGGCAGAAGTCCCTCACCAATAGCATGCCAAATCGTCCATTCACTTTCATGGAGCAGCCACTTTGGACCATGCCACCACAATTCGGACTTCACTAACTGGCTAGCCATTATACCCCTAGTTATGAGATCACTAGGGTTTTCTTTTGTATTTACATAATGATAAGCAAAGTCTGGCAAAAGGGCTCTAATCTCATCTACCCTATTCCACACATAAACTGGCAGAGACTTCTTGCTATGTATCCAGTTGAGTGCGACCTGACTATCGCACCAAACGTGAACGATTTCAATATTTAATTCGCTCTCGTATGCTGCGCGTACATGTTGCACCAGACGTGCTAATAGCAACATGGCAGTCAATTCCATTTTAGGGATAGTTACCTTTTTAACCGGAGCTACCTTGGCCCGGGCTGTAACTAAATGTGCCCCAAATGAAGTAACGACATATATGGCTACCCCGTATGCCGTGGCGCTAGCATCGCAAAACGTGTGTAACGTAACGTCACCATACGCCGCCACTTTACGAGGTATAGGTTTAGTACATAGGATGGCATACTCATTCAACAACAATGTCCCTTGGTCATTCAGGTCCTCGGGCAAACTGTCATCCCATCCTATTTTACGTCTCCAAACTTCCTGCATTAGAATCCTAGCTCTTATGGTAACGGGTAATGCTAGACCCAAAGGATAAACAAATTGCGCAACCTTGCTCAACAAACTTCTTTTTGTGTGCACTCCCGTCTGCTGAGCAAAAGACCTTTGTTTGAAAATTTAGTATGTCATGTTTAGATTGCCAGATCATCCCCAAATTTCTGGACTTTTCCTGGTTAAGAGATGCCGTACCGGCCACCTGTATCAAACTCTGAAGATCTTCACTATTAGTAACACACTCGCGGAGAAATAGATGTGCATCCGCAAACAATCTCCGTGCTTGCCAGTATGTATATAACAAATCATCCTGACTATCGCTAGAACCCTGCAAATTGTCTATATATAATCCACGAGATAGTTTACTTGTGTCCTCATGAGTGTCGGCTAGATATTTTCTGATTGTGGCATTTAACAAAAACTGTGAACACGTGGCCCCAAAGAGTACAACCCGAAAACGGTATATTATGACCGGACTTTCAGAGTCGCTAATGTCGCTGAACCAAAGAAAGCGGGTAACATCTCTATCTTCCTCCTTCAGCTTGACCATCAAGAATGCTTTCTCGATGTCACTGGTATAGGCATACTTCCCCAGCCTAAACCGCAATAGATGTTGGGACAGGTCCGACACCATGGACGGACCTGTCAACAGGCAGTCATTTAGACTGGGTTGTTGACCTTGATGGGCAGAGCAGTCATACACCACCCGTATTGGTGTGGTGACGCTGTCTTTCCTTACCCCATGATGGGGCAGATAGTGAACCGTACCCTTCTTAATCGGTTCCTTGACATCGACTCTCTCGATAAAGCTCCTATCTTCATAACTCCGAAATACATCGTCATACGCCTGGCGCGTGCTCGGTTCGTTAGACTATTTCCGCTGCAATGCGCGCAAGCGACCTAATGCCAAACCATAGTTGGTAGGCAGGCTTATCTCACTGTTTTTCCAGGGTAAACTAACTTTATATTGCTTGTCTGAGGCACAGTAGCTCACAGACTCGTCAAACCTTTGTAGCGCAACTTCCGAGTCATAATCAGTCTCCATAGGATTAATGCCTATGTGATCCAATCTTCACAGTCATTCCAGGTCTAACTCGGCAGCCATCTTAGGGTCACTAGGTTGGGAATCCTCCATTCCCATCTCCTCTGCCCGGTTACATTGACTCTATATATCGAGACCGTGTCGACCAGGACCTTTGACTGTGTAGTATGCACCTTTCCGCTCATGCAATATCCAAATTTAGTGGGGATTAAAATTACACCACACATCTTTTTAAATCCAGGGCTCTGGTCTTCCTCAAAGGCACACCTTGCTGCCTTGGCAAACGCCAGGTGCCCAAATTATCGTACCGCATCTAGGTTGCTCTATGCGATAAATGATATTAATATATACGATAAATTCATATATACTACGTAAGACCATGGCAATATTGCTTAGTAGCATATTAGGCCTTTTATAACTTAACTTATTTACAATCTTATAATATACGATCTACTCGTCCTACGTCGTGCTGTAGGGGTGACCGTGACGTCACAGAGACATACGGGATCACAAAAGCGTCATAGCCTATCGTATTTACGATAACCGTCGTTACTGCACAAGTACCTCCACGATGACATATAATCGTACAAATTACCGAATGAGATTACAAGGTCTCTCTCACATATAATATGGGTTCCGCCACCCACTTACTTCACAATCTATGTTTACAATCATTATCTCAATGACACTATTGGGTTCCATCACCCAGTTAATCCACCAAATGGGTTTACAATCTTTATCTCAATGACACCTTCCGAATTTACCCTCAAGTAACCCTATTACAAACACACTATGTTACCTTGCACCTTAATCAATAATCATTCTAACAAAAGATGAACCGTGCCTTAAACGCATACACGAAATAGCTCTTTTAGACTTAATAATAACGCAACTCACATTGGACTAGTGTCCTTCTTCACAGTTTCCTTTTTACACAACTTAATGAATGATTCATATGGACTAGTGTCCTTTCCTAGCTATAGCTAATCTATTAGGCAACTAAACAACTGTCTCCCTCTATAACTTACTGGTTGCCTCATTTATTAACAAAAGTATTCTTTCCCTCCCCTCTTTACTTTTACTGTTTTAATCTTTAATCTCTCCTATCAGATCCTATATAATAACTCTTTCGGCATGGCGCCGTTGCTAACAAAGATAACTAATTAATAACACATCATCATCTTTATGTATTCAGGTGAGTCTAAAATTTGTATTCCTTTAGTATTGTCCTAGAAGGACATATCAATTTTTGATAGAAACCACCAGGTTAGTCAACTACATCTCTCTCTCTTCTGGTAAGCTGGGTCAGGTGTGTGTGTGTCTGGAACTGTGCTTTACCACCTCATAACTGGCCAGTAGCTCTTCCGGAAGTCCTCACTGCCGTCCAACTTCTGTCGTCCCTCTTGAAGTGCTTGACTGTATGTGTGCAGACTAGCGACGGGACGACAGGCGGCAGGATACTGATGGTGCATCCTCCGAGTGGGCGAAAGTGAGGAGAGGTCAGGGGTAGTCTGTGTTGTGACTTTAGGTGAGGGCAGGGTAACTGGAAAGGTGGGTTCCTGGTTCTCCTTTGTGCCCGGGCGAGAGAGAGCAAGTAGGTTGCAGTGTGGTAACCCGGTGGGCTCTGAGGGGCGAGTGACCCCTGGAACCCGCACGCGGCAGCCTTTATAGTCAAGCCTCCCGCTCATCCACGCTGTGATTGGCTGACTGGCATGCGCCGAGACATGCTCGCTCTGGATTCTGGCTTGCTCCACCGTCTCTTTCTCTTCTTCAAAATAAGTCCCAGGAAGCTGATTATAATCCTCTTTTGTCGGCTTACGGGAGTACAGGGCTGGCACTGAGGTTTTACTAAGGGGATAATCAGAAGGAGTTCTTCGGGCAGAGAAAGAGAGTGACTTTTGAGGTGGAGTAAGAAGTCCAGCTTCGTGATCCGATAATGGAGGCCGCTGATTGGCTGGTGAGCGGGGCGTGGCACGTTGCAGCCGTGAGCTGTCACAATCAGCTGGCTGTTCAAGTAAGTAAAAGGGAGCGCCGTGATTGGCGGAGGGTTTATCTACTTTAGTTTATATTTAAATAAGGTTCAAAGGGGTAATTATACTCCAGGAATCAACTCTCCAATATCTCCACGTGGCAATGAGGCAAAGGAAAAATGCCTCCCAATATGGCGGACGGCGGGAAATGCGAGCCGGCCCAATAGCACAGCTCAAGGAAAGATCAAATGATTATGATATGGTAATGAACATGGGTAGAAATGCTTAGCTGTCAGTCATTACGTCGATGAGAGCGTCGTTGTAGTGTATATGTGGGTGTTGCTGGCAGTGTACTGTGAATAGAGGCACAATAGCACAATCAAATGAGACGGAAATAATATGTTGACATGGTGATATCTGCGAAAGCTCTGAGGTTCCCCGGACCTCAGTCTTGATGCCTTGGCTAACGCCAGGCGGGAAAACTATCATACCGTCTCTAGGTTGCTGAATACGATAGATCAAATTAATATATACAATAAATTCATATATACTACATTAGACCGTGTCAATATTGCTTAATAGCATATTAGGCCTTTTATAATCTTAACTTACTTACAACTTGCAATCTTACTATTCACGATCTAATCTTCCTACGCCGTACCGCGGGAATAACCGTTAAACTATCGTATCTACCTAGGCACGTCACAAAGATGTACGTTAGCACATAAATTGTCTATCCCTATCGTATTACACGATACACTCTATCTTTACTCTAAGCCCAAAACGTTTTGAAATTTCAAACGTGTTTTATATTTAATTTCTAATACTTTTACACAATATATAGAATCATTTGTAAACCACACTTCACTATCATAAACTATTTGCCATTCACCAAACACTAACGTCACTGGTCGAAACGCAATACATGGCCATGTGTATTGGCTGGCGCAGCACACCTATTTGTTCAACTGCCAGAGAGGTACTATCAATGACAAAGTTTGTTCCCTATGTGGCATCTGGAACACCTGGGGATCAATAAAACAAAGCGTTTCTCGAGTGTAAATTACACTTCTTTCGGATGTTTCGTATTCGATCGCCAGGTGTTTCGGCTTGACACAGTGGCTTTTTGGGGGAATGAACTTTTGTCGTCGATAGTCCTTGCATGCTACTCAAATACATAGTGTTTTTTCAACGAATTTCTAAATGTTTAGCAATGCGATTCACGTGACTGACCATTTTGAACAAAACCTCCAAACCACCCGAATCGTGTTCATGAGCTTGAAGGAGTTGTACTATACCTATTTGTGTTCTAACTGGTTTAACAGTGATTTTGGTAGAAAGTATTACAATTCATGTGATTTGCACATACATACACAGGCTTCTAAATGTCGTATGTCCACCAATTCTGACAAAATATAATACAACAAATTATCGCCATATGCTAAAAACCACCGGCTGTGGGCGTCTCTACTGGGTGAAGCCGGGATATCCATTATCGCGTTGTTTTGGATCTGTGTGGATCTGTATTTACGATATTACTCTGTTCCCAAGTAGGCTAATTGAATGTTTTTATGTTATTTTTTAGAATTTTATTCAGATAATACATAAGTTCGACTGCCAAAAGATGACAAATCTGTTCGCTCGAAGTGAAGTACTTTATTATGAAATCTTCAATTGTTGTGACGGTTGTTCTGTATGTCCAATAAATTATGAATTGGGATAGTAATGCATTGGCTTACTGAAATAGCCTAGTAGTAGTCGTTCCCTAGCCTGCCTTGCCTAGTGAAGAACTAGTGCCATTACAAAGTGCCATGATATATCAATTGTTCGTAAAGACACTAGTTTTCTATTCTTATCAACACTTATCTTTCATACGACATAAACCTCTTTCATACGACATAAACCATTTCAGATGCATTTCTATCTTGTAGAGGATGTTAATCAACTTTTAATTCTGGTTGTTCGGTCAATGTCAAAATTCATATATTCGATATATTTCCGTTATTGTGAGCTTACCCTATGCTAATGTACCGGTCTTGCTTTCTATCGTTCTATGCTTATGTTCCTGTCTTGTATCGTATGGCAGGAATTGTAAAAGAGTAAAGTGTAAAAGAAAAAGAAGTAAAGGGATAGCTCATCGTAAATACAGCAAATGTCAAATGTTCGTCGAAAGCTTTGATATGGTTTGTGCGAGATATAAAAATAGAGACATTAGCTTGACTTTTATGACTTGCAACACAAGTATTAGAAACACATTAGCATTGCCAAAAGACAACAGATAATTAATTAATATTATACAGTTTATGAACAATGTTCTTGACAAACAGTACATTGTATTTCCCTTCTCTTCATAACTCCTTTCTTTCTGTTCCCAATACTAAGGCTAAAGCCCTCAACCCCAGGAGTGGTTTGTGATATACAGTATAACATGTTTCTGCCTTCCAATCACAAGCTACTTCTGCCACACCTCACCGGATGATATACAGTAACTATCCACGAGTACCTTCCTCTGCAATCTATAGCCTCCACACCTCACCTGATCTTATAGTAACCCAATGTTACCTCACAACGTATGCTATCGTCCACAACTCATATGAACGTATATTATCCTAGACTCTCGAGTATTGTACCTTCTGTTATCTGCTATAGCCTTCACACTATACTTGCTCGTGTCATACTAAACTATGGAGAATTGTTGCTCATTCTATATCTACCAATATTACTATATTCACATTCACCTAAAAGCCTTAAATAAAGGTTGAGGTTTTATACTAAGTACTGTTATAAACTAGTATTGCCTGAATATAACTATTTCAATTATATTATTATACAAAAATTGCATTCAAAATGTAATGAAAGTAAGGGAAATTGTCAAAATAGTACTCACCAGTGTCACCACTCCCATTTCGTTGATTTTTAGCCTTTTTAAATACGCATTCTAGGGCCAGAAACTTGATGCTCAACCCTATAAACTTTTTCGGAGGGCATGGCAAGTCAGAGGTGACTTATACTTTGGGTACTGGTCAACCACAGAGGTCTACGTGCTGCCAAATTTGTTTTGACAAATTCCACTTCACAATTTGTTTACGAATGCTTAAACTTCTGGACGTATATGAATACTATATATATATGTTATATGTCATTGGCATTGACTACGTTTAGCTGGCTCGACATATAAATACGTTGTTGGTAGACCAGTCCAATTGGTGGTGCGAGACTCATATACTAGTGACCACTCATAGCATCTCAATCCCTTAACCCGAGGAACGCGAAATTGAGGTATGAAAAGTGTCCAGAACGGGTGTTTTTTACCCTTCAATTCTGACAAAATGTGCTATATTTATCATGTAAAGCATTATTTCTTCTCCATGTGCATATATTATACATATAACATATGAACATATGAACCTTGAAGAGCGATAAATGAAGTTGAGAACAGCAATTGTTGGGTGAAAATTTTTAATTTTCGTTGGCCAGTCGTATTCTGGGTCGGCCGGGTTAGAGACATATATGTTCCCTCTGCAACGTCTAGCAACCAACTGAGATTCGTGGGAGAGGTCTCATACTGCTATAGGGTCTCTAAATGACTCAACCGTGTCTTCGAGACCGCCTGAGAATAATTTGGGCGGGTAATAACTGATGAATGAGGGAAATAAGAGGAAAAATAGCTGATAATTGAGGAGGGCGGAAGAGGGGTTGGGACACATGTGGATGAGTGTTAAGAGGTACTAGAGGGGAATTATCTTACCTAATCACATGTTCTTTTTTTTTTTAGAGCCCCTGGGGCGTTTTGGAAGATTTTTTTTGTATGGTCTTGCTTCCGTGGGGCCTATCGCGTTTGCTATATAGACCCTTCCTTGAGGCTTATTGCGTATCTCGGATTAATAATCCGAAAATTGGATAAGTAGACGCCATAGTATCAGACTTTGTCAAAGGCTTCAACAAATTTAAGTCCCCCACAAAAGACGGTTAGCAAAGTTAAATTATTATGACATCCAAGGACTACTTCTTCACTGGATTAAGACTTTTTTTACCATTCCGAATCAGTGCATTGTTTTCGAAGGTTACCATTCTTATACTGTGCCTGTAACTTCTGGGGTCCCACAAGGTTCAGTCCTGGGTCCTCTACTTTTCCTTTCTTACATAGATAACCTCCCACTATCGCTTACTTCTAAAACTAACCTTTTCGCGTATAGTTCAGTTTATCAACCAGTTACTAATAGGGACAATTGCCTTTGACTACAAGACTACTTTACTGCCCTTGAAGAGTGTGAAGCCAAGATCTACTAACCCCATAGCGCTTTTTCAAACACTGTTCACTGCCACAAATGTATGGGGGTCTACATCTCAGCGAACTTAAGGGGGACCACATTTCTCTGACGATAAACTGACTAACCAAGGTAAGGGGGAGAGAAAGGGCTGGACCGAGCGAGCCGAAGCCATACTAGAGATATGAAGCTAAATGCAGAGGTGGTATCTAGAACTGTTTCCAGTATATTTATATATGAATCCAAAGGGTCCACAAACTATTAAGCAAGGAGAAATGACAACCATTTATTTAATCCGATGTTAGCTTAACCTCCCTTAATAACCCCTACTGTTTCAGAGGGCATTAATATAAATGTACCCTCCAGTACCAGGCATTGTGGCCAAACTGGCTTCAGAGTCAAGAGAGAACAAACTCTCATCCCGAAAATTGGAGGATTACTGACCAAGCTAGATCCCACAGGCTTGGATCCAAGCTGAGAAGTGCGTACAAATCATGGTACCAGGCATCGCTCGATACCTGTTTTACAATTACCTATGTAATAACATTTATAGAATTGAATATACAGTATATAATATCATTGTACAGCTATTGATTTAATGTTCAAAGGCTACACTTGTAATTATACCTATAATTCGATACAAAGACACATTCGCTTCCCTAACAGTACATTAGTAAAAGACAGACTTTTTAATGCATGGAGTACACACATACAACATTCATTCAGACCTATATCTGAGAACATGGTGAATCATTTACTGTGGACTACATATCCATTTCTATAAAAAAAAAATATATATATATTTATAAATGCTAACTACAAATACAGTATATACACCTTTATATAATAAAGATACAAGCATGTTTATTACAATATACTGTTCAAACTCATCCAACCCTTTACGTGACTCTACCATATACTCTACTCGCACAGTCAGCGTAAATATTGTTAAAGGTAATACATTTGTCGATCTAGGTAATAAGGATGTTGTAATTATTGGTAGTTTAATTGGTGATATACCTATTTCAGTAGTCACTTTTGATATTGTGTTAATATATAATATTTAAATTGTCTTTTAAACCTAGATATTTCCAGTATATTTCTTAAATGTTGCGGTAATCCGTTCCATGATATTTTATACATGTCTGAGCTTAACTAGAAGTCATGTGGCTCAAATGGGTAAAGAACTGTCAATAAACCCTCTTAGTATCATAGGTCCGTCTTAAACTACATTAAATCATCTCATTTTAGCTACAATCAAAAGTCAAAAGGCGTTATTGTGCTGAAGGGGTTAAAGCAAGAAGATGCTACTTGTGTATAATTATCACCCTCGACCGGCAATTTACGGATTACGTTATATAATCAATACACATACCAATTTGTTAACTGGGTGGCTACCAGGGTTGTGTGTGTGTGTAAGTTGAAGGAGGTGTTTAAGCTGGACGGCGTGTATGTATGTTTATGCATTATATGTGTGTATGGAGTGTGTACTGTATATCTGTGTAAAATAAACGTGGTATATGCCTGTGTGTGTGTGTGTGGCGTGTTTCAAGTGAACAAATGTATCCATTGTGTGTGTGTTTGCATGGATAACTGTGTACAGGGAAGTATAAATATACAATATGAAAGGTTTACAGTCTGTACGTTTTTTTTTTTTTTTTTTTTTGAGCGTTTAAATTTGAGTCATATGTTTGTAAGTCAAGTTTTTTTGTTTGCGTGTTCCTGAAATATGAGCAGTTATTAGGAGATGGGTCAGGTAAAGTAGGTCAACATGTTCTTTTCATAGCCCATTTAATTAATTAAAACCCTATTAGACAGATTCAACAACTTGAACGAACGTGGTTGTGAGGTTCTATTCGTAATTGTTGCTTCTGTCTGCATGTACATAATAGTTTGATAACAATAATGCTCACAGCATGATTGGAACAAACAGACACGGCGAGAGTCCAACCTATAACCCTCTCCATCAGATATACTTCATATACTATATATATATATATATATATATATATATATATATATATATATATATACTGTATATATACCGGTATATATACGTATATATATATATATATATATATATATATGATGTAACCCCCACGTCCCGCTCCCGAATAGCCCAACGACACAACCAGTCCTCCTTCAGCGGCCGTGGAAGGCAAAGAGTGGCTTTCAGAAAGCCCTCATACCTTTATTTCTATGATACAAGTTCAGAGGACGAGGCCCCTGCACAGAAACAGGCATAAAAGTATGTGCAAAGATCAGTGCATGTACGAGAAGATAACCGACCTCTGACTTCATTGACACCACTACCACCACTTATGCTACCCCCATTATCATCCACACTGCTGGGAGACAGAGTTCAGGAGTTTGGAGAAGATGGCTGGACTGTTGCGCACACTTAATGGTGTACATTGAACTTATAGTGTCTCCCGCTGCTGGTGGAGAACAACGTTTTCCCTTTATGTCAGTAACAGGAATGGGCGGCTTGACCGGGGTCGGCAAAGCCACGAGCCGCTCCACAATACAGTGTGAGTTATCAGAAGAGGTTGATTGACATGCTTGCATACTGGTAATTCAATTGAATCTGAGCATATGCGTGATGATTGCTAGTAGTGTATATGTCTGCTAGTAGTCACCGAGTGTCATCCAAGATCCGAGCTATCACCCGGAAATGTAAAACGTCTCAGGAAGTTACCCAAAGTACCCTTCAATAACGTCTCGGAACATTGGCTGACATTTATGGGTTTACGAATATCCCAAGCACATGTTGTGAATTTTATGTAACTATTTAAAGATGTAATTTACAAATGTGGAATTTGTCCTGTGACGCACCCCAGTGCTGGGCAACGCAACCTGATTGTACTCCTTGGTACTCCACTGTACCGCCCGTGATCTGGCTACCGTCAGCCGCTATGTATATTGAGTGTGACAACTTATAACTATGTTCTTTGTATCTCTGCAAAGGTCTCGTCATGTGCTAACCAGTGGTGGGTTTTGTTTTAAGCCATGTCGAGACCTTCCATTTAATATGTAGTATCAATAGAGAAGTTGATAGATAGGATAATGGGAATTCAGAGAGAGAGAGTGAGTTGGGCTTCAGAGCAAGAGGGTAGCAACACGCCGCGCTGCCGGCCGGGTGGTTGCCAGACGTATGGACTGGTTGGCAGCCTTGCCCTTATAGCTAGGCGCGATAGGGTTGGTAGTCCATTGTTGCCTGCCTGGGCTGGGCCCATGTTGTCGTACAGCACACTGCCTGGAGGTTGGCTGTGTGTTCCTGGACTAGGTTGCCTAGAACCTTTGAGATTCTAACATCCCTTGCTCTCTCTCCCCACTTCTCACGGTTGCACTCTTTCTCTCTGACGACATTACTCTCATTTCATTCTTCTCTCTATTTAAATGCATAACCTTCCCTTGAGGTCCTAAAGGAGTTTCAGCACTCACCTCTCGTATTACTCTTAGGACAAGCATATATTACATGTATTAGATTTAAGGGGTTAATGTGAACAGCGATCTTCTTGATGAGGATAGTTGGTGAACGTTCTACATGTTCACGAGTTATATGCCCTGCTCATCATCCCATTTGTGACTAGACTGGTGCCATGTGTAAGAGCCCGACCATGCCCAGGAGTTGTCTGTAGAGGGACGAGGACTTAGCCTTGATTTGCATACCGAGCCAGGAGCGAGTGTAGCACCCGAGACTACAGCTCGCTCGTAGTGCCGGTATAGTAGAGTAACGTAATTTATCTGTCCTTGTGTTCTCTACAGTCTTCTCCTGGGTTCTCGCTTTCGGTGCTGGGACTCGTTGTTCCTGTGACTTGGCCTGCTAGCTAGAACACATGGGGATGATGAGTGGGATATATCTTTATTTTACTATGCATTGCAGCTCTCTTTAAGTATATCTATAACACTTTACAATACACATTACTCACACACAAGACAACACTATTAATACTTTCATGTATCAATTAACTGCACTGTCGTTTTGCTGCTGTGTCCGGAGTTCTGTTGCGTAGGGCGCATACGGACTCGGAGGGGAGACAGAGTGAGAGAAGCGAAGTAGCCTATGCGGTAGTAGGCTACCGGCGCAGTACTGTTGCCTGCAACCTTTTAGTTATTCCAAGTATAGATTCATTATTATAATAAGTGACTACTGTTTATGTTCCTCCCATGTGTATTATTAGGTATCTACTGGATCATGAACATCTTGTATGCTACATGCTAGTGCATGTTAGTAGGGGACAGTTAGTGTAGTGCACGCGCTTTCAAGTAGGCGTGTACATTTGTCATTTAGCATTTCACTGTCATACCTTTAGCCTGCTTCTATTCTACATTATTAGAGGCTTAATATTAACGTAGTTTCTTGAGTATTGCATTTCTTTAGTAATAACGTAACCTATAAATGTCTGAGGGAGTTTAGCCTCATAGCCTACCCCTGTTGTACACTTTCGCCGAGTTAAGGTACCTCGTTACCGTAGACGATAACTCTGTAGGGCGTTGGTGCTTTTGTTGTCTGGAGCATATAGTATTTGGGACTGGAATCGAGCGTGTCGTTGTCACTTAAGCCATTTCTGTCCTACGATCAAGAATCCCGAATATGTATTGCCGATCCAGCCGTAACAAAATGGCGACCTTGCACAAGATTCAGTAGTATCCTATCACATGTTTTTTGGAGAACTATTCTATGCTACCTAGTAGAGCTGGCTAGAATTTTCTTGCATATTGGAGGAATTTTTATTGTGTCATTATTGTATTGGTGGACTTGCAGATTGTTTCGTTAGGTGTCTAGAGTAGAGTCATTCAAGCATCTTTAACATTTTGTGAGTCGAGACTGCAATTAGTAATAAGCACTTTTTTTTGTTTATGAACAGCAATTGTATAACCAGCACTATGTCTAATGACTCATCATTTACGGGGGAAGATAACACGGTACAGCCTAGTGACCAGCAAGTACAGCAGATATTTAGGGAGGGGAGTGTTATAAGTGGAGAGAGGGATGCCCGGGCATTTTTGCAGACACCTTTGACCGAACAGCGCCTGCAGGCTATTGATTGTTACGGTCTTCGCTGTTTAGCCACGGTTTTGGGGCGGGACTGTCCTGACAGTTGGCCCAAGAAGAATTTGGTGGCATGTTTGTTGGGTGATGGCGATGGGGCGGTGGGTGGAGTGGGGTCTTGGGGGGTTCCCTCCAAGCCTCCATTCCACTCTACCCCTGAGCTGGGCCCTCAGCCAGCGAGTCTTAGCACGATGCAGCAGGAGGGTTCTCAATGGCAAGCTGGCTTACCCGTAAACACGTCTCGGTGTGGATCCCCCATTTTGTGCTCTCCCCCCCAGGCCTGTCTCCTGAGATGTTATTTCAGCTAGAACTAGCTAAGTTTAAGCTGCAGGAGACTCAGATACAACAGGCTAGTATAGAACGCATAGAGGTTGCTAGAATCCAAGCCAATCAGGATGCAACCAGGTACCAGGCTGAAATGGATGTCGAGAAGTCTAGAGTAGAGACCACGGGACGTCATCTCGGTGGTGGGCACCGGGTTACAGACTCACTTTCGCATTTAATTAAGTTAGTACCCGCATTTGATGAGACAGCAGTGACTGAGTTTTTTGCTCGTTTCGAAAAGAAGTGTCGTGAGTATGACTGGCCGGAGGTTAAATGGGCAGCATTAGTTTCATCACGTCTAGTGGGTAAGGGGTTGAAAGCCTACGATGCACTGTCACTGGACGAGAGTGTCGTGTATGGACTGGTGAAGGAGGCTGTGCTCCGGGCCTACGAACTGCAACCCGAAACTTATAGATTGAAGTTCCGTGGCGTGAATAAGAAGAGCGACGTCAGTTTTATGGAGCACGCACGGGACTTAACAGATGCATGTAATAACTGGTTTCGGTCCGAGGACGCAGAGTCGGCTGAGGAAATTAAGCAACTTTTCTATCTGGAACAGTTTTACAAATGTACTGGAACCGATCTAACGCTGAACATTAAGGAAAAATGTCCCAAGACAGTAGAGGAGGCTGCCAAGATGGCAGACCTCAGATTATCATTGATTCGTGGTTGCGGTGCCGCTCAGAGGGCTGAGTCAGGGCAGAAGGGGCGCTATACCCCACCCACCAGAGTTTTCGATAATAACAAATCCTATGACACACATAACCACACTAAAAGCATTGCACCTAATAACACCTACAAACACAAGCCTCTCCCGTTTACTAAAGGTCAGGCCCCTTCTTCGCCCACACAAGGGAAGAAGCCCATTGGGGATGTGAAATGTTACAAATGTCAGAAGCTAGGCCATTATTCACGTGAGTGCCCTAGTAACACTCCCGCTAAGCCGGTGTCATTGGTTCACAGTATCGGTGTGTCTCTGAAGGCTGCAGCAACTGCCCGGGGTAGGTTGTCAGCAGCTGAGGCACACGCGGTAAAGAAGCGTACGGAAGGCTCGACACCTGTCCGGGACACTTTCTGTAGCCATCGGGGACACGGGTTTGTGAGCTGGGGGAGTGAACTACGGAGGGTTGACTTGTTGAGGGATACGGGGGCTTCGCAAACTTTGTTGAGGAACTTCACAGGGAAACCGATAAATGCGGCCAGAGTTGTTGTGGTGCAGGGTATAAATGCTACGAGGTCATACCCACTTGTGAGGTTGGAGTTGAGAGTGGGAGAGGTGTGCAGGGAGCTGGATGTAGGGATCGTTGAGTGTTTGCCAGTTGAGGGCGTCGACCTTCTTCTCGGCAACGACTTTGCGGTGCCCACTTCCGGGACTCCACCCTTAGTCGTTGCCGAGAGGGCGGCCGACGTGGATGGTGAGAATCGGGAATGGGTTGGGAGGTGCCAACAGGATGAGATGGCCTGTGTGGTAACCCGATCTCGCTCTGCGGCTCCTGCACAGCCTAGCACTCAACCTCGGGGACAGTGGAGGAAGGATCAGGAGAAGGTTGCTAAGGGCAGGAAAAGGGACATTGATTCTGCTGCACTTCTCGGTGATTCGGTACTTGGACCTATAATAAACACGGGAGTTGACTCTGGCCCAGAGATGGTGTGTAACAAGGCAGAGTTGGGTAAGACTTCGCGTGAGGCAAGAGCTGTAGCGAGAGCCACTAAGGCAGTAGAGCCTACTAGCCGGGGTAATGTCTTATTACAAAACCATCTTGATGCATTGACGCCCGGGGACATAAGTGAGCAGCAGCTGCAAGACGCTAGCCTAGCTCGTTATAGCAATGGTGCCATAGAGTTGGAGGAAGATGGGGATGCGAAGCCGGGAGATTTCTTTAGGCTCAACAGGATATTGTACCGCAGATTTTTAGACCCCAAATCGAAGTGGGAGGGCGGTGCGAGGGTAGTAGACCAGGTGGTTGTTCCAAATAAGTATAGAGAGTCCTTATTGTGTCTGGCGCATGATGTGCCGGTGGCGGGTCATTTGGGGGTAACAAAAACATTGGCGGCATTGGGCAGGTTTTTCTGGTGGCCTGGGGTCAAGGCTGATGTCTGTGCATGGGTGGCTGGGTGTGCGACCTGCCAGACAACGGGGAAGCCTAACCAGACAATCCCGAAGGCACCTTTGTTTCCCATACCTGTCACCGGGCCTCCGTTCAGCAAAGTTGTAGTAGATTTGGTTGGCCCTTTCCCGCCTACTAGTAGTGGCAATAAATTCCTGTTGACAATCATGGATGTGGCTACGAGATACCCGGACGCATACCCCATGAGAAACGGCTCGGCAAAGGCAGTTGTTAAAAACTTATTATTGTTCTGTTCCCGTTATGGATTTCCACGTGAGGTGCAGTCAGACCAGGGGAGCAATTTTACATCCAAATTGTTCAAGCAAACCCTTCAGTTGCACGGTATATGTTCTGTAGTGTCGTCAGCCTACCATCCCGAGAGTCAGGGAGTCTTGGAGCGGTGGCACTCGACCCTGAAGAGTATGCTACGCTGTTACTGTGCAGAACATGACACTGATTGGGATTTGGGTCTGCCGTATGTTCTGTTCGCTGCACGTGAAGTCCCAGGAGAGAGCCTGGGGTTCAGTCCAAATCAGCTAGTCTTTGGCCATAATGTGAGAGGACCTTTAAGTATGGTGAAAGAGATCTGGGAGGGCGAAGAGAAGCCGGGGTCTGTACTTAAATATGTCCTTGAGAGCCGGGAGAGACTTATAGGTTGCATGGCAGCGGCAGGTAATAACTTGGTTAATGCACAGGCGGTCATGAAGCACCAGTATGACGCCAAGGTGAAGCTTCGGGAGTTTTCGGTGGGTCAGGAGGTAATGTTGCTTTTACCTTTGCCTGGACACCCCCTTTCTGCCAAGTTCATTGGGCCGTATGTGGTGGCTAAGAAACTGTCCGACCTTGATTATCTCGTTGCAACACCTGACCGTAGGAAAAAACATCAGTTATGTCATGTTAACCTCATGAAAGAGTATGTGAGACGCCCCTCAGAGCCTCTCACTGTCCCTGTGCTGGCCTGCAGCGGCCAGGGTGGAGAAGGAGGTGGGGACAGTCATGCTGCTGAGGAGGATAGCTGGGACTGTGTCATTTCCGCGGAACAGTGGGCGGGGAATACTGAACAAGAGGCTAGGCAAGCTGTAAGTCACCTGCCTGAGCACCAGGGTGCTGCTGTCCTAGGCCTGTTCAGGTCATACCCCTCTGTTTTCGCCGAACACCCAGGTCTCACTACTCAGGTAACGCACGACGTGGACGTCGGTGATAATGTGCCCTTCAAGTCAGTGCCCTACCGTGTGCCCCCGGTAAAGTTGCCAGCTTTACGGGAGGAGTTAAAGTACATGGTTGAGAGAGGGATGATCACTGAAGGTTATGTGAAGTGGACATCACCCGTCACGTTGCAGCCAAAACCTGACGGCAAGGTGCGGTTCTGCATAGATTTTCGTAGGCTAAATGGCTTGACCACCACCAACCCTTACCCTTTGCCTCGAGTTGACGACAGCGTGGACAAGATAGGGAATGCAAAGTACCTTACTAAAATTGATCTTGTAAAAGGCTACTGGCAAGTACCCCTGTCGGACCGAGCTAAGCAAGTTTGTGGTTTTGTGGTAGATGGCAAGACCTACCAATGTAACGTAATGCCTTATGGGCTTAAGAACGCACCTGCCACGTTTCAAAACCTGATGAACGATATTTGTGACGAAATCCCTAACTGCACGGTCTACCTTGATGACGTGATAGTATATGATGACGATTTTGAAAATCACCTAAGGCACTTAGAGACCCTGTTTAGGAAGTTGCACGATGCTGGGCTGGTGGTGAACCTGAGGAAGTGCGAGTTTGTAAAGGCTACTGTGCAGTATCTTGGCTTTGTGGTCGGGTTAGGCCGGGTGTGCCCCCCCCTGAGCAAGATACAGGCTATCAATATGTTTCCCAGGCCCACCACTAAGCGCCAGGTCATGCGGTTCCTAGGTATGATAGGCTATTATAGGCGCTTCATCCGGGGATACTCTACTGTCTTAGCACCGTTAACTGATCTACTGTCGAAGTCAGTGAAGTTCTGTTGGGCTGCGGAGTGTCAGAGGGCTTTCGACCTAGTCAAGCACCTGCTGTGTACACATCCGATTTTGAGGGCCCCAGACTTCTCCAGGAGTTTTCAGCTGGCGACTGATGCCAGCGGTGTGGGTGCCGGGGCAGTGTTACTGCAGACTGATTCCGAGGGCTTGGAACACCCAGTGAGCTTCTTTTCTCGCAAGTTTAATTCGGCACAAAGGAATTACTCGACTATAGAGAAGGAGCTTCTGGCTATCGTTTTGTCGCTCAAACATTTCGAAGTTTATGTTCCAGCCTACGGCCCGGTAGTGACGATTTATACGGACCATCATCCCTTGAAATTCCTAAATCAGTTTCACAATCGGAATATGCGGTTGACCAGGTGGTCCCTAATGCTCCAAGAGTATAATCTCAACATTCAGCATATTGCCGGGAGTGAGAACGTGATAGCAGATTGTCTATCAAGGGTTGATGATCCAAGATAGTCGTGCACGGTGTGTGGGTTGAGCAGGAGTAAAATTAGGCTATCATAACGCCGTCCAAAAAGATTATAAAACAATAAAATAAACGAGAAAACTCTTTCTTTTTTTTAGTTTTGTAACTCTTTATTGTTGTAGCATGATGCATGCAATATTGTGTTTTATGTATAATTCACACTTCAGTTGTTGTGCACCTTTTGCAATTAGTGGCAGGTAAGGGTAGCAGGTCGGTTGGTTGCCTGTCAGATTTTGATAATGCTTCTAAGGTCGATTATCTAAAATCTTGGGGGGGCTGTGACGCACCCCAGTGCTGGGCAACGCAACCTGATTGTACTCCTTGGTACTCCACTGTACCGCCCGTGATCTGGCTACCGTCAGCCGCTATGTATATTGAGTGTGACAACTTATAACTATGTTTTTTGTATCTCTGCAAAGGTCTCGTCATGTGCTAACCAGTGGTGGGTTTTGTTTTAAGCCATGTCGAGACCTTCCATTTAATATGTAGTATCAATAGAGAAGTTGATAGATAGGATAATGGGAATTCAGAGAGAGAGAGTGAGTTGGGCTTCAGAGCAAGAGGGTAGCAACACGCCGCGCTGCCGGCCGGGTGGTTGCCAGACGTATGGACTGGTTGGCAGCCTTGCCCTTATAGCTAGGCGCGATAGGGTTGGTAGTCCATTGTTGCCTGCCTGGGCTGGGCCCATGTTGTCGTACAGCACACTGCCTGGAGGTTGGCTGTGTGTTCCTGGACTAGGTTGCCTAGAACCTTTGAGATTCTAACATCCCTTGCTCTCTCTCCCCACTTCTCACGGTTGCACTCTTTCTCTCTGACGACATTACTCTCATTTCATTCTTCTCTCTATTTAAATGCATAACCTTCCCTTGAGGTCCTAAAGGAGTTTCAGCACTCACCTCTCGTATTACTCTTAGGACAAGCATATATTTACATGTATTAGATTTAAGGGGTTAATGTGAACAGCGATCTTCTTGATGAGGATAGTTGGTGAACGTTCTACATGTTCACGAGTTATATGCCCTGCTCATCATCCCATTTGTGACTAGACTGGTGCCATGTGTAAGAGCCCGACCATGCCCAGGAGTTGTCTGTAGAGGGACGAGGACTTAGCCTTGATTTGCATACCGAGCCAGGAGCGAGTGTAGCACCCGAGACTACAGCTCGCTCGTAGTGCCGGTATAGTAGAGTAACGTAATTTATCTGTCCTTGTGTTCTCTACAGTCTTCTCCTGGGTTCTCGCTTTCGGTGCTGGGACTCGTTGTTCCTGTGACTTGGCCTGCTAGCTAGAACACATGGGGATGATGAGTGGGATATATCTTTATTTTACTATGCATTGCAGCTCTCTTTAAGTATATATCTATAACACTTTACAATACACATTACTCACACACAAGACAACACTATTAATACTTTCATGTATCAATTAACTGCACTGTCGTTTTGCTGCTGTGTCCGGAGTTCTGTTGCGTAGGGCGCATACGGACTCGGAGGGGAGACAGAGTGAGAGAAGCGAAGTAGCCTATGGGGTAGTAGGCTACCGGCGCAGTACTGTTGCCTGCAACCTTTTAGTTATTCCAAGTATAGATTCATTATTATAATAAGTGACTACTGTTTATGTTCCTCCCATGTGTATTATTAGGTATCTACTGGATCATGAACATCTTGTATGCTACATGCTAGTGCATGTTAGTAGGGGACAGTTAGTGTAGTGCACGCGCTTTCAAGTAGGCGTGTACATTTGTCATTTAGCATTTCACTGTCATACCTTTAGCCTGCTTCTATTCTACATTATTAGAGGCTTAATATTAACGTAGTTTCTTGAGTATTGCATTTCTTTAGTAATAACGTAACCTATAAATGTCTGAGGGAGTTTAGCCTCATAGCCTACCCCTGTTGTACACTTTCGCCGAGTTAAGGTACCTCGTTACCGTAGACGATAACTCTGTAGGGCGTTGGTGCTTTTGTTGTCTGGAGCATATAGTATTTGGGACTGGAATCGAGCGTGTCGTTGTCACTTAAGCCATTTCTGTCCTACGATCAAGAATCCCGAATATGTATTGCCGATCCAGCCGTAACAGTCCACACAAGCTTGGTGCGAGGTCTACAAATTAATAATTTGCTGCTAGTGCACATTTGTTTCCATATTAGCACATTTAAATTTCAGGAACAGACAGCACTGCTTGAATGTACTGCATTTGGAGAAGGATCAACAGCTAGTAAACTTATCACCTCATCCTTTCCCAGGACTGATATTTCGCTTCATTGTTGTGAAGCTCCGAATAAGATGGATATACTCCTTTCCTTACACGCTTATGAGGTTTAATTATTGACTCTGAAGTGTTATTGTTGTAGAATAATCAAGGTTAATTTGCTTCACTACGGTTTAATGTATTCATAATAGACAATATTCTGGTCTACGATTATCTATGAAATTCGTATAAATTCATAATTGCAACATTGTTCAATTAAAGAATCCCACTTTTCTGATTCAATTTAAATAATAGAGTAGTGTTTTGCATCTCATGTGTTTATTGTTTTAATAGCATAGGGTAATGAAAATCTCAATATAAATCACTGATTTTGCCTACTATTCACTCGTATTTCTGACACCAAGCTACCAGCCAGTCACCACCCAACTCCATAATCAACTAACCCATCAATCATTAAACCACTCAACATACATCATCCACACCCACTCACTCACCCAACCATTATCCACTCAGCCACTCTCTATCCACACCCAAGCATTAACCACCCAGCCACTCACCATCCACACCCAACCATTAACCATCCAGCCACTCACCATCCACACTCAACCATTAACCATGCAGCCACTCACCATCCACACCCAACCATTAACCACCCAGCCACTCCCCATCCACACCCAACCATTAACCACCCAGCCACTCCCCATCCACACCCAACCATTAACCACTCAGCCACTCACCATTCACACCCAACCATTAAACATCCATCCACACCCAACCAATAACAACCCAGCCACTCCCCATCCACACCCAACCATTAACCACCCAGCCACTCCCCATCCACATCCAACCATTAACCACCCAGCCACTCACCATCCACATCCAACCATTAACCACCAAGCCACTCCCCATCCACACCCAACCATTAACCACCCAGCCACTTCCCATCCACATCCAACCATTAACCACCCAGCCACTCACCATCCACACCCAACCAATAACAACCCAGCTACTCAACATCCACACCCAACCATTAACCACCCAGCCACTCCCCATCCACATCCAACCATTAACCACCCAGCCACTCACCATCCACACCCAACCAATAACAACCCAGCCACTCCCCATCCACACCCAACCATTAACCTCCCAGCCATTCACCATCCACATCCAACAATTAACCACCCAGCCATTCACCATCCACACTCAACCATTAACCACCCAGCCACTCACCATCCACATCCAACCATTAACCACCCAGCCACTCACCATCCACACCCAACCAAAAAAACCCAGCCACTCACCATCCACACCCAACCATTAACCACCCAGCCACTCACCATCCACATCCAACCATTAACCACCCAGCCACTCACCATCCACACCCAACCATTAACCATCCAGCCACTCACTGTCCACACCCAGCCATTAACCATCCAGCTATTCACCATCCACACCCATCCAATAACAACCCATCCACACCCAACCATTAACCACCAAGCCACTCATCATCCACACCCAACCATTAACCACCCAGCCACTCACCATCGACACCCAACCATTAACCACCCAGCCACTCACCATCCACACCCAACCATTAACCATCCAGCCACTCACCATCCACACCCAACCATTAACCATCCAGCCACTTACCATCCACACCCAACCATTAACCACCCAGCCACTCACCATCCACACCCAACCATTAACCATCCAGCCAGTCACCATCCACACCCAACCATTAACCATCCAGCCACTCACCATCCAAATCCAACCATTAACCACCTAGCCACTCACCATCCACACCCAACCATTAACCATCCAGCCACTCACCATCCACACCCAACTATTAAGCATCCATCCACACCCAACCATTAACCATCCAGTCAGTCACCATCCACACCCAACCAATACCAAGCCAGCCACTCCCCATCCACACCCAACCATTAACCATCCACCCACTCACCATCCAAATCCAACCATTAACCACCCAGCCACTCACCATCCACACCCAACCATTAACCATCCAGCCACTCACCATCCACACCCAACTATTAAGCATCCATCCACACCCAACCATTAACCATCCAGCCAATCACTATCCACACATAACCATTAACCATCCAGCCATTCAACATCCGCACCCAACCATTAACCATCCAGCAACTCTCTATCCACACTCAACAATTAACCATCCAGCCACTCTCTATCCACACCCAACCATTAACCATCCAGCCACTCACTATCCACACCCAACCATTAACCACCCATCCACACCCAGCCACTCACCATCCCCCCCAACCATTAACCACCCAGCCATTCACCATCCACACCCAACCATTAACAACCCAGCCACTCACCATCCTCACCTAACCATTAACCATCCAGCCACTCACCATCCACACCCAACCATTAACCACCCAGGGACTCACCATCCACACCCAACCATTAACCATACAGCCATTCACCATTCACACCCAACTATTAAGCATCCATCCACACCCAACCATTAACCATCCAGCCACTCACTATCCAAACATAACCATTAACCATCCACACCCAACCATTAACCATCCAGCCACTCACTATCCACACCCAACCATTAACCACCCATCCACACCCAGCCACTCACCATCCACCCCCAACCATTAACCACCCAGCCATTCACCATCCACACCCAACCATTAACAACCCAGCCACTCACCATCCTCACCTAACCATTAACCATCCAGCCACTCACCATCCACACCCAACCATTAACCACCCAGGCACTCACCATCCACACCCAACCATTAACCATACAGCCACTCACCATCCACACCCAACCATTAACCATACAGCCACTCACCATTCACACCCAACCATTAACCACCCAGCCACTCACCATTCACACCCACTCACTCACCAAACACATCCATCACTAAGCCACTTTAAACTCAATTCAAAAATACCCACACCACGCCACTCCCCATCCACACCCACTCACTCACCCAGTCACTTATCTATCTCACACTGGCTCCCATCAAAACAGGTTTACCACCAAAAAACTTGACCCATTTATGCCAGACAATTGATTCGGGGCCAAAAATTGTGTGTGTTTTAGAATAGTCCAGGAAAGAGGGGCTGGGAGGATGCTTCGGTGATTGAAAGGAAATGTGTTGTGTGTGTGTGTGTGTGTGTGTGTATGTGTGTGTTATATTATTTCTCTGTGGGCCTCGTATATGCCGGATTGTGTTGCGTTAGGCTGAGTTTGGTAATAATGTGTTTGAGTCATTAATTGCTCTTTCCATTCGCATATGCATAGCCTACGTGAGTTGCAGTTGGGATGTGTGTACATGCTTAGATTGATATGCAGGATTCGAAGTTGCATAATAAATCGTAGGCAGTGTCCACCAACCTTTAACTGTCTTCGTGGTGCGATGCATTAGGTGTTGATTTTCGGTGTGAGCATTCTGGGTTCGAATCCACGGACTGCCACATGTGTTTGTAAATTTCATTAATCGATTTTAGGAGTATAGTTGGTTGTTGGAAGGAACATAATAATTAAGTGTGTGAGCCAGAGAGTAGTGCAAGTGCCAAACAGAGAGTGACGGATTTATGTGACATGATGACTGATTGTAGGAGGAAACTGAACACTCGTGGTCAAAGGTCAATAATGCTTTCTACACTCAATATATTATTCGGGTGTTAGGTTGGGGCGAACTGTATCTCAGTATATATTTGATAATTGTTGGTTATTTTATTCAATTTGATAGCTTAATATCTATCAGAATTCGTAACTGTGACTGCACGTGCATGGGAGATACTGATTGTGTACAAACATTATACTACCTAGGGCTAGGCTAAAAGAATAACTGACTAATGAGATAAATAAGAAAATAAGTCAGAGAGGGGGGAAAAACACACACTGTGTAAAAGTAGGCCAGATTTGTTGGTCCTCTCACTTTATCTTGTTTTAATTTATTGTTTTCAGTGTACAATATGCATGTTTCTTTTATCCAACAATGCGAGTCTCGAAATCTTCCTAAAGGTCATATCTAAATTATTATCAACATATGAGACGCTTTCTATTGCGCTAGACATATCGAAGGCCTTCGATAGAGTCTGGCACACATTTTTTATTTCTAAACTACCCTCCTTCGGTTTCTATCCCTCCATCTGCGTCTTTGTCTCTAATTTCCTTTCCGGCCGTTCCATAGCTGTGGTTGTGGATGGCCACTCTAGTGTTCCTCAGGGCTGTCTTATCTCCTATTCTCTTTCTAATTTTCATAAATTATCTTCTCAACTGTACCTCCAATCCCATCCATTCATACGCAGGCAACTCTATCTTACACTACTCAATTAGTTTTCCAGACCGCCCCAGCCAGCAATCCCTCAAAGACAAACGTAATGAAGCCATATAACACTTATTTTCTGATCTAGCTACTATTTCCAATTGGGGAAGAAAAAACCCTGTTACCTTTAATGCTTCCAAAACCCAATTTCTCCATCTATCTACCCGTCCGGAACTCCCAAAGGACTATCCCTTATTCTTTAACAATACAAACATCAATCCTTCATCTTATCTCAATATTCTTGGTGTCTCTTTTTCTTCTGCTCACACTTGGAAGGACCATATTACCAGTCTTGCTAAGGCAGCCTTCCAGAAGCTGGGTGTGCTTAACTGCCTCAAGGGGTTCTTTAACCCTGCGCAGCTTCTTGCTTTGTACAGGGGCACAGTTCGTTCTTGTATTGAGTATTGTTCACATGTGTGGGGAGGATCCTCTCAAACCGTACTCCTAGAAAAAGTAGAAAGGAAGGCCTTTCGTATCATGAACTCCCGTCCACTCACCAATTCTTTGCAATCTCTCTCTCTCTCCACCGCAATGTTGCATCTCTCTCGCTATTCTATCGCTACTGTAATAATCAATGTTCCTCAGAGCTCTCCTAGTGTATACCACCTCTACATAGGGTAAGTGGTACTTGTCTTGCAACACAATCCCACCCCTACTCTGTGCAACTCTCCAATCTAAGAGTGAAACGTTACTCTCAGACTTTCTTCTATTCAACAGCTGAGCTCTCAAACTCTCTCCCAGAATCAGTCTTTCCCTCTTCCTATGACTTAAATTGCTTCAAACTTCGTGTGACCAGGCATTTTTCATCGAACGTTACTTGATTTTGGCCCTGTCACTCTTTCAACTCTGAGGCAGGCACTCAATGCAGGCAGTTTTGTCTTTTGCCTCCCTCAAACACATATAAAACAAAAAAATATGATTGCAGGATCCATCTTCAATAATACGGCGAAGAAATCATGATAGTTTTAACTATACACTTGTCAGTATCTTGAGGAACACGATGGCAAAATATAATGTTCTAATCCACATACAACCGTTGATTTACCAACGTTCGGTATACAACGTTTAGAGCGTAAATACTCAATAAAGGGAGGGGGGAGGGGGGGGGGGGGGTGCGCTAATTGTCCTATTCATGATAAGGACCAAACAGAACAAAACATAGCAACACAAAGATAAATAGTCATTAAATATACAATAGGAAGTGTCCAGAGAAATGCCATACTTGTGGAAGATAATAAGCAATACATAACAAAGAAGAGGAGTTGTTGGAATGGCACTGATTCTCTCTTTCTCGCTGTTTTTATTTTCGAGCACCGTTCATTTCATCTGTTTTTCCCTGTAAATATTTCTGTCTGTCCCACTGCCATATATCAACCCTCGCCCACCAATATTCTCCACAATCTGGTCACACACCTGCTATAATTCTCCATCTCGCCAAGCTTTACTCACCACCGAAATATTTCTGTTCTTCAGCGATCGCTTCTCACCATATCATTATTTTAAGGCACCCAGTTTCAGTTGTTATTAAAATACCCTCCGATGATAGGTAGTGTGGGATTTATTTGATGGCAACTATGTAATTAAGCGTAGTGTATGTTGTACTGTACAGGGTGGCCCATATTTCTGTTACGCACCTGGCAGATTATTGTCAACGCTGTCTGTCTATACATCTGTGTAGCCAAACAGCAGACTGCGTGTTTCATCCTATCAATATTTGGCTTTAACGAGCAATATCTTCACAATCATTATATACAATGGTACGGTATGTATAATATCTCAATAAACGCAGAATAGTCAGTTAAAGATACTTGTATATTTTAAGTTGCATTACAAGTAAACTTATATGAATAATAATGTGTATAATACGAATTACGCACAATAATATTTGTTTTACCTTTTTTTATTATCCGTTTCTTCCATTATTTCTCAAATTTTCTACAGTTCCAAATATTTGCATACGTCCAGATGACGATGGTATTCACGAAATTGTTGTGTCTTGCTTTCCAATATATAGTGCGTGAAATATGTTATGCGACGCTGTATTCCAGCACGCTTTAGTAATAGTAATAGGTTCTTATAAGCCCTATGAAGGTAACTCAGAACGTGATACTGCTCGACAGGAGCATAACTAGCATTGATACAAATATTTCATAATTCACTCAATCTTCACCAAAGACAATGAATACACCAATTAGGAACACAAGTTTTATTTCTTATTAACCCTTGCACGCATTTATGACGCAGAGGTTGCCAGATTAGCAAAAAGAAATAGAGTTCTCTCACTCTTATAATTACCTATCCAAAATTAATTTTCTTCCCACAGCTAGCTCAAAGACAACTGCAGAGGTTGAAGTAACTAAACTAAAGGTTTCTAAATACCCCTGATCGTAACAAAGGCTTTAAAGTATCCCCAATAGGCTCAAAATCGCGTCATATGTCGGCTAGGGTACAAAGCATGGAAACATAAGGATCTTAGCTACATAAAACTCAGTCCATATATAAACTTGTTATGACTGAGATAAATGGGAGATATCTCTACTTATTAATTATTCATAATATAAATCATAAATGGCAATGACAAAATATATATAAATAATAAATTATTCAAAGAGAGGTACGAATACAAAAGAACAAGGTGGAGGCGACCTTGTGTACTGAGGGTGAAGCACGGTTAGGTTAGTGCGAGGTATCAGCCACGCAGGTAAACATCAATGGTAGGGGTTTAGGTCAAGTATACTGAGAGGGAGGATAAATCAACAAAATGAATATGGAACTACACGGCTAGGATATGAATAAACAAATTCGACTTTAATCCTAACTGAAGGGAAAGATCAATTGGATTTAGATTACATTCTTAGAATGGTGAATAATGATACACCAAGTATACGAAAAACAAAGTTAGCCAAAATCGTGACTAAATATGATAGCACTTCGGGAATAGTGAATACAATTAACCAAACTAGGTTAGAATATAGTAATTATAAATGGAAGCTCACAACAATGGAGAATAAAAAGGGATCGCCAACGTAAGTGGCGGAACGAATGAATAAATTAATACGACTTCACAAAACTTGTAGTGAGACGAAAATTAGCCAAAATGGAGGCTAGGGACACCGTACGGTAGAATAGAAATTCCCGAACTGATGTTAAAATAATCTTAACCGTATAACGTGGTCAGCCGAATAACGTAGTTTATAATAAATTCACAATTCTGAATATAAAATAAAAGTAGATATAATGAAAGTATAAACACTCAACGCACAGAGTTTAATTATACGCAGAGGAGAATAAAGGGAATGGTGATTTGGATTCTAAATAAAATATAACAGAATTATTGAGGTATAAATAGAGTCAGGAACAAATATCAATTACGCTCTCTTTGAACACTTTACGATGTGCTTACGGACCCAGCAAAATAATAATACAATGAATAAGGTCCGAGAGTGTTCACGGATAATTACGTATATGGTGTGGGTATAAATACTAGGTAAATTATATATATAACATGTATGTGAAATATAAATGGGTTATATCCAGAGTGTTATAGATATAGTAACCTTACATAAAGAAAGTGTACTGTTCTCTCAAAGCGAGGTAAAAAGTTATGGAAAGGAGAGTCCGAAAATGGCCTCTAATATTACTTAAACTTGAACACTGACATACATTATATAACCTTCACAATAATCCCAAAATAGAATAACACAGAAACAATTAATTTGGGGTGAGGAGTAGGATCTGTGAGAGAGATCTGGCCAAACGTATGGCTCGTAGGTTCCCCGTTTGTAGATACCTGGGGGACACGCCGTTCTCACACACTGCTAGGAATTGTTTGTCTAGCTCGCCTACACACACTCTCTTGGTTACTGCCCTTAGATACCTCCTGCTACAGAAGTATCATCCAAAATGGTATATACGATAAACCTTTCTCGAAAGCGCAGTCAAAGTATTCCACAATTTGGACTGACTAACAATTATTTCAGGCAGGTAATATTTCGTTTTCAATTTGGTACATGATTATTGCTTTTCGAAATAATTAGGGCATGTGGAATCTGTTTTTTTAATTATTGTGTGGTTAATAATGGTCTTAAAAATATAAAGTACATGGGAATACATAGGTTATGTTATTCTGTATTTAATAATATGAAACTTATATTTTAGAAAGCTTGTTTGTGGCCATGATAATTATTTTACATTTCATCTGGCTTCTTGCTATTATCAACATGGTATGTAATGCTTTCGTTATCAATTATTTATCTTCTATTGTGGTTGTTGGTGACCTTCATCATTGTAGATTAGGTCATTCGGTTGAACATAATTTAGATAGAAAAATGGGTGCTGATGGGTCATTTGCATAAATGACTTCATCATAATCTAAGTCTGGTTTTATTTGATGACATTGACCTGGGTAGAGAATCGGGTCGTGTGACATGCTCTGTAGCGTGAGATTATCCCTAGTGAGTGGCCTCTGTCCTGTGGTTACCGTGGATACTGGTAGAGGGCTCTGCTTTACTAAGTGGTCCAGTACTAGGGGGCACTGTGTTATTTTCACTTCTGCTTTCTTTATAGGTTTCTATTATTCCTTTTCTTTATTCTGATGGTGGCTAATCTGGATGTTGTTGGTTGAACTTCTTTATTTGGAAGCAGATATGGTGGTGGTTCTACTGTGGCTCCGTCCAAGCCCGTCATTTCAATATAATTTATAATTAACATGTCGCACACTATCAGAGTAGGCTATATTATACGGTCGGTATGTCAAAAAATAAGAAAAATTACAACAATTTTGAAAATAGCATCGTTATCTGGATGTATAAGCGTTGTGCGGAATTTGTTCTTGTACTCATCATTAATCATATAATCAGGTATTCTTTGGATTATGTTTTGTTCTTGGTGACCATAATTCAATATTGTATGTAACAATAAATGAGGACATATATACCTTATGGTAGCTGATCCTCATTGTCACACTCTGTATATTATTGTATGAACTGAATTATATGTAATGTATAATGTGTGTGACAATAAACTCTTTTGAATTTAATTGAATTGAATATAAGCACATTTGTATTGTAATTTTAATAATACCAGAAGCTTTTAATACTTTTCCTCCATTTAATGTGGTATTACAATAGGCAATGTACAAAATGGTAGTGTAGATATTATTGCTTGTTAAAACATAAAATATTCACAGGACGATCTACCGGTTAGCTGTACAAATGTATAGAAAAGCAGCGTTACCAGTTTCTGCCAGGTGGGTAACTAAATTATGCACCTATGAACAATAAAAAGGAATACCAAGTAAAACAAGAAACAACATATATAGAACCTCACGAGGGTACAAATGGAATATAGCAGAACCCAAAGATAAGATTGGTGATCTTGCGCAGCCAACAGATTGAATGGATTTACCAAGGTATAACTGTGACATTAGTCTAGAATGCCTATATAATACCAACACAAGTCTATGAGAACATTAATTTTCCCCTGGATGCTTATAGGCACCTATAACACCCCCTTTATGAGAGTGGTCACGGCTCACATACAAACACTGCATATCAGTAAGCAATCCTTCTACAAACACACCACTGTTGTGCATCCTCGCTTAAAACTTGCATAATCCGTTCATTTCTTGAGGTATAATTTCCACTCTGTACCATTAGATATGTTTTCCTTGACAAACTTACTTTTGCTTGAATATTAAGGAATGATTCGTGTGCTTTGGTTCATTTGTATGTTTACTAAAACGATATTGAGTTGATATTAAAGAAAAAAGTTCGGTTCATGTCTTTCAGGTAACAGGACGCAAGTACAGGCTAGGTTAGAGTGGCAGGGTAGGAGATATGTTGCAGTATTTTATTTGTCTTTCAATTTCATAATACCTGTGTGATATGTGGAGGTAAACCTATATTTTTCGGATACAAACCTAGTAAGGAATTTAAAATAAGGCAATCAGTATTGTTATGTTTAGATTTGTAATGGTTAGAATAGACGTAATCATTAATATAATATAACATTTTACTCAAAAAGAATATATTAGTATAGAAAAAATAAGGTTTTGTCTTAGGCAAATTAAAGGAATGCCTTGTGATTTGATAGTCATTAATGCAGGTGTAAAATGTGTAAAGTAATACGAAGTAATAGCATCATGTGTTTATTTAACGTGTTTGATTCATGTCCCATATTATCCTGCGCTTTTGCCATACTGAACCGATTCATTTAATTTAATTACCCATCAACTTTAGCCATTTCTAATTACAGGATATATTGTAATTGTTTTCCGTTACAGGAATACCAACTAATTTTGCATCCATTTGTAGAATGCGAAGATATGTAGATGGATAACATTTTATATACATATACATTTAGCTTGTAGTACAAAATAAATGCCGGAGGAGAAACATTTCAGTAAGAAATATTTTGAATGCACTATACAGTATATCTGTCAGGCCGGTGTGGTCTAGGGAGAGGGGAGAGGTAGGCGGAAAAGATTAATAAACTGAGTAACATGAACATTGATACTTCCAAATATCATAGCTCTGTCATTCTCCTGCCTAAGGATAACACTGAAAATTGTGAATAGCAATATGTGTTAACTCTCGATTATTAAGCACCGCATAGAGCCACAAAAAATGACTGCTTTGTTTTGCTAACTCACCAATTAATAGATTAAAAAGCATATTAAATATATGTAGGTATCAATTGTATATGAAATAATGAAGAAAGAGGATGGAAACACAACTCCACCAAGAGCCTTCCCTCAAGACCAGGAAAGAACATCATCGTCACCATTAGCAATCCTGGCAGCGACTGAACCATGAAATACCGGAAGGAAGGCAAGGCAAGCAAGACTTTGCATAATTCTTATACCACCACGCACTCTTTTTGCTCCAAGCCGCACCACCGTGACAAGGAAACCCAGAGGGGCTACCCCAGCCGCCCCAGGCCCTCCTCCCAGCACATCCGCCATTCTAACACCAAGAAGGAGCAACGGGAGAAATGCCACAATCACTAAGACTATGACAGACCGAACAGGGAACAGTTGGAAAGCTCTTAATCCTCTCGCATTCTTAGGACGCGATCGCGTCATAACGCCACCAGCCCAAGAGTGCCCGTATGACACAATCGTGTCATAATGCCACCTGTAAGTTAGAAATATTCACCAAAAATAAGTTTATGACTCGATTTTGACGCAATTTGGACTGGAAAGTTAGGCATCAGTAAGTTACAAAAGAAAGTATCTAGCAAACCCATAAGCGTCCCTCTCTGAGGAGCCCGGGCCTTTGTTAAGTCAGTAGTTTCCCAGCCCCCAGACTGTGAGGAAGGGTCCCGGCTTTTTAAATTCTAGGCTCCCTCCCTCTGGCCCACCATGCCTAGCTATAGGCAGGCAATTATGGATTATTTCATCTACCCAGTGAAAGTGTTTAGTGAATAATTTGAATTATATATATATATAAGATGTTACTTGTGACTTTTGGTGACTGAGGGGAGTGAATCTTGGATAACCTCTTGAGTATTGATGCAGTTTTTTCTAGGTATCATTGATGACTTTACACTATTTTTTGCTTGAAAGACAAATATATTTATCAATAAATACTGCCTACGAAATAAATACATTATAATCACGAAGATGTCACAGGAATGCTTACAGGAAGCTTACAGGAAGTATGGTAAGTACTCTATGGAATTTTAGTTATATTACAGTATATATTATATATATATATTATATAACAGCCTCGAGGTCCCGAGCAAGCCCAAGGCCCATAATCGAGTATTTATATTATTATTATATTTGTATTTTATTTAAATATTTATTTATTTTATTTATTATTGTTTTTATTTATTTGATTTTATTTATTTCATTTTATTTATATGTTTATTGTATTTATTTTATATATATACACCGTATATATTTTGTTTTTATTCCTGTTCCCCAGGGTGTCTAGTGGATCAGCCCTAAGGTCCCGAGCAAGCCCAAGGCCCATAATTGAGTATTTATATTATTACATTTTTATTTTATTTATATATTTATTTTTTTGATTTATTATTGTTATTATTTATTTTATTTTATTTATTTTATTTTATTTATATTTTTATTTTGTTTATTTAATATAGGCCTATATACATACTGTATATATATATATATATATATATATATATATAGATATATTTTTGTTTTATTCCAGTTCCCCAGGGTATCTAGCGGATCAGCCCCAAGGTCCCGAGCAAGCCCAAGGCCCATAATCGAGTATTTATATTATTATTATATTTTCATTTTATTTATATATTTATTTATTTTATTTATTATTGTTTTTATTTATTGTATTTTATTTATTTCATTTTATTTATATTTATATTTTATTTATTTTATATAATTATATATACCACATAAATATATATATATATATTTATGACACCTTGTATGTATATATATATATATATATATATATTACTTATTTGTGTGTACAATAAATTATTTCTGAATTTATTACTTGAAGATAACCTGGCTTTCTTGTTTTGTTTTATCACTGTCAACCCAAGAGCCATTTCACTTCTCGTTGGAAAGGTACTTACCAGGTAAGTAAAATTGAAAACCTTCATGACTGACATGTGCTCTATGAACATTATACAATTATTGGCAAGGAAAATTATATAAAAGTGTTGTACATTGTGGCAAAGATATACAACTGTATAAACATTCTCATATATTTACATAACAATAACAATGCATGGAAACAATTGCGCATAGCTCGCGAAACAATAACGCTATATTATTTTGGTTTTCATCAATAGAAAGAGCATAATTTTCCGATTACGGTGATATAAACAGTTATATAAGTATCCGAGCAAATAAAGCAACGCCGAGGTGGAGAACAGCTCGGAACCCGGCTAGCGTTGGCGCAACGGAGACGAGTGAAGCGTAAATATTCGCATTTTGGCTCTTCATTTCAAATATTCATAGAGCAAAAAGTATTTGTCGTAGGAACTTCTATTTTTGTTTTATTCTCTTCAGCATTATCTGCCGTATTCATACAGCCTAAATTGAGAACCATAGACATCGTAACAACGAAATAATTCGAAAATGTTATAAACCATATCATGCAAAGTCATACTGTTTTTTGTTTTCGGTCACTGCTTGATAACTATTGAAGATAGACAATTTCTGTTTTCAGATTTGGAAAGAACAGAAAAAGTACTATTATTTAAACAAATACAAATATATGGTCATCACTCACAATTTCGAGATAGGACAGTGTGAATGCAATTGCCCGGGAAAAACTTTTATTCCGGAGTCGTTTACACTTTCATATTGCGATTTTTTTACATTTTTTTTTTTATAATGTAGTATAGTTATTCCTCTTTCCATTGACATATGATACATCACAATAAACAGCATTCTGGTGGATGAAAATACAGAAAAACACAAGGCTTCGAAAACTCGCCCAGCCTGGTATTTCATGGCAAATTAGAGAAGGGCTCACCATTTTCAATATAAATATGTTACCAGAGGCGAGAGGGTTAAAATACACTTCACTGAAAGGTTTTTGAGAGCTGGAGATTTGGGCTATATTCGGTAAGGATAACTAAGGCACTGGCGTTAAGTTAACTTACCGAAGACCTTTACATCTTGGCTTTACGGAATTTGTGTTGAATCACCATGGCCGGCATCCCAACAACAATTCCTTGCCTTGATCACCAGGAATTACTGTTGCTAAAGAAAGCTGTACTGACATGCGCTCTAGTGGTAGTAAACCTAACCCCAATAAGGCTTGTTAGAAGTTGATGCACTGGCAGTTGACTTCTCTCTAAGTCAGGGTTCGCGAGATACCGTAGCACTGGCATAACTGCATTTCGCATAGAGTCCTTACGATACGCTGTCCTAGGCACTGGCAACAAGGCACGTATTCGTAAAAGGACCAAATACAAACCCATCCAAAGTCCCTTGAAGACTCTTATAAGGGTCAGGACAGATAAATGAAGTTGGAGAGCACTGGCATCCCAACCCTCTTACGGTAGTCCTATGATACGATATATATAGCACTGGCAGAACAGACACGTATGCATTGAAGACCCAAACCCAAGAGTACTGTAAAAGTTCTTAATTAACGACTCTTATAAGGGTCAGGATAGTTGAGAGAGACAATATAACACTAGTAGAACTTCTCACGTTAATCCGATGATATGTTTTGTATAAAACTGGTAGAACGTAACATATTCATTTAAGACCCCAAACCCAAGAGTTCTACAACATCTTCCATCCTGCCCTCATCACCACACGACAGGACCACCACCACGGCCCAAGAACCTCGTCGGAAGTGCCACGGAAGTGCAACGATACCGGAAGTGCCTACTGTCATCACCGGAAGTGCATAGTTTTATCCCCCTGGAACTTACTGTGGATCCTCGATCGTGCTATGAAATTGTGTGTATACTTATCCATGTCTGAATGTAACTCTGTATAAACATTATAGTTACGTTGAATAAGATAATCTATGCTTGTACTCTGTATTATATTTATCCTCTATTACCTTTGTGCATGTGTTCATGTGGTTTCAACTTCTCCAGTCGAGTAAGAAACTACCTAAATAGTCCAGTTAACCCCAGCAAAAACCTGGCATAACAGTATATGAGATGTATATTATTAAATCCGAGGAGAAGTTAAGTTTTCTGTGTTTACTTGTATATGAACAGCTCTAAAAAATAATGATATTCTCGTCCTATACTTACATAAATATCCTAAGGGAAGCATTTGGTTATATTTACTAATATAAATAATTCCAAGGAGATAAAATGTTATCTTTATTTACTTATATTTCAAATATCAATGAGCTACTATCTTGTCCTTGAATTGTATACATAAATATATAATGTCAGTAATTTAATATAATCATTACTGTATTCTGAATATCTAAAGACGAAGAAAGGGATGGTAACATAAGAGGATGGTGCTGGTTCTGCCAAATTGTGAGACTGTTTGATGTAAATATTGCCGTCTCAAAAACAACAGCACACATATACAAGGTACTCATTGTTGCTGCTCGTTTGTATAAATGCATATTCGAGAGAGAGAGGGAGAGTTACACATACTGTGGAAGGTAAGTCGAGCAAAGCAGAAGGCTCTCACCCCACCCAAGACTCCCTCCTATGAAGGGCCAGTATGACATACAGCTAGACAAAACGGTCCCAAGTAGAATGTGAACATTTCCACCGGTAAATATATATTAAAGATTGAATTTGAAAATAAAACAAAATTTTACTATTGATACATAACCTACATGTTTTAGCTTATGCTACCTCAACCTCCTCGAAATGAATATCTAGATTCCTCTTAAATGCGTCGATTGTATTATCTTGCACCACTTTCCCCGGCAATTTGTTTCACTCGTTGACTATACTGGGTGAACAAATGCATTGAGACATCAAAATTATCACTTCTGGTTTTTAGGTTCTTCGAGTTTATTAACTATTACTGATTGTGAACAGTTACTCAGCATCAACTTTGTCAAAGCCCTCTAATATCTTGAAATACTTTATTAATTGACCTCTCAATCTTCTCCTGAGTGAGAGCAAATTAAATAATTATTTTTTTAGTGATATGAAGTTTCTTAATGATAGCATTATCTTTGTGGCTCTACGCTGTACTGACTCCAGTCTTTCAATGTCTATGTTTACATAAGTAGACCAAAATTGTACACCATATTCCAGATTGGGCCTCACTATGAATTTGTCTATCTATCTATCTATTGCCTGACGCCGTGATCCCCGAAGGTGTGGCCACGAACGAACCGCCCCCATGCACCTCTGTCCCCAGTCAGTTGACGCCCCTCCTCCCAACCAGCACCGCCTTCATTCATATACTTCCTCACTCCATCCTTCCACCTCTCCCTCGGTGCACCTCTCCCTCTCTGTCCTTGCACCTCGCTCTCGTACACCCTCTTAGTCAATGTCTCGCTTTCCATACGTTCCATATGGCCAAACCATCTCATGTTGTTCCTTTTCACACTTTCCAGCACTTCTACCTCCACACCACACCTCCTTCTTACTTCCTCATTCGCCTGTCTATCCCTCCATGTAACTCCGCACGCACTTCTCAAGTAACTAATTTCCACTGCTCTCACTCTTGGTCTGAGTCGTCTTCCCGAACGTCCATGCTTCGCTTCCGTAAGTTAGTGTCGAAATTACCACACTGTCATGCAAGGACTTCTTCACTTCCATACTGACCACTCTATTTCTTGTTACTGCTTTCAACGTTCCTACAACCCTCTTCCCCTGTTACACCCTCTCCCACACTTCTTCATCCACAGTCCCATCTTTATTCAACACACTGCCCAGATACTTAAAAGAGCTGACAATCTCCATAGCCTGACCGTTCAACTTCACCTCACACTCTGTGACTTCACCCTTTTCGAAGACCATAACCTTGCTCTTCCCCGCATTTACCTTCAAGTTCCGTTTTTCGCACACTGTTCCAAACTCATTTACCAGACCCTGCAACTCCCATTCATTATCGCTCATCAGAACTGTATCATCCGCAAACAGCAGTATAGGCAGCTTCCACTCATTTCCCTCCCTTTTCAGCGATACACCAACATCCACTGCTCTTGATAGTATTTCTTTCATGACTTCATCCATATATACAGTAATCAACCACAGGGACATCACACACCCCTGTTTCAACCCAACACTCAGGTCAAAGAACTCGCTCTGCTCATTCTCCACATGTACTGCTGCCTTTGCACCCTCATACATGCTCTTCACTGCTTTCAGTAACTTGCCATCTACTCCGTATATTCTAAGTACTTTCCACATGCCTTCTCTATCATTGCATTTGTATATCTATGCATTTGTATAACAGTGAAATATTATAATTGTTTCATTCCTGTTATTAAACCCCAATGCTCAATGGGCCTTGTTTGCAGCTGGCACACAATGTTTTTTTATTTTTATTTTTATTTTTTTAAGTATTCAGATATTAGACCCCCAGGGGCGGGATTCACTAACGATCGTATCGTGTGATGTCGTACAGAAACGTACGATCACCACGATCACCACGGAAGGTGTATTCACCAACGTATCGTTGAGCTCCCTTTCGGCTCCCTTACGCTAAGGCGCCTCTTGACCAATCAGGCGCTTGGCCACTCACTGAGCTTAAGTCATTTTGTAAATAAACAAATCTCACCCACATGACCGAAGCGCCAAGAAGAACCTAATATAATTTAATTTATGAGCCTATTATTGTTTAGCATGGCTAATTCGATCCACCACTGCCTACAGGAAGAGGAATAGAGTTTCTTGTGAATTGATGATAAGAAATTAGCCTAGCTAGGCTACAGGGAAGCCTGTTAGTGCCCAAGTTAAAGGATTTCTGACGGATTGATCATTGATAATCATCTGTTAGGCTAGTTGGGAAATTAGTGTATTATTTATACCTTAACCACATTATATTCTACTTTACCATGTCAACACCTAGACAGGGCTAGCCAAACCATGCCAGACTCTACTATGTCTAGGCCTATGCCTACACAGGCAGTTCTAGCTAGTGACCCTTTAGATATTAACAGTTGGCCAGTCTCTTCTCACTATAGGATCTCTAGTTCTAGCCATGCCAAAATTGCACACTTAGCCTAGGCCTAATTTTCACAATAGGCCTAGGGTAATACGTTTGTATTCACAATACCTCAAGGCCTAGCCTACCTACATTTTCAAAATATAGGCCTAGGCCTAGGCTATATATATTTTATTTTTTGGCTATAGCCTAGGCTAGTCTAGGGTAATTATTTTGTTATTCATAACACCTCCATTTTTGTTGAGGGGGCAAAGCCCCCCTCAACCCATTATTGTATCCCACGGTTGGTAACAACATTTACCCAACATCTGGCCATGGGATACAATAATGGGGTGAGGGGGGTTAGACTCCCCCTACCCCTCACAACATTGTCATTATCATATATTTTACCAGCAGGGGCAAATAACAGCAGTCAAATTAGATGCGTATATAACAGAGTGTGCGACTATGTAAACAAAGCGGACGGTACACCCGCTAACACAACTCTTACCTTGGTATGGGTGGTGTTAGCGGGCGTACTGTCATCCTTGTTTAGATGAAGTTGCAGGCTCGGTTATGTTCGCGTCTAATTTGACTGCATTTAATTACAAAATTATCGCATGGCCAGCTGTTATTTGCCCCCCTGCTGGAAATATATATGGTGATGACAATAAGTCATGGGGGATGAGGGGGGTAAAGCCCCCCTCAACCTATTACCCAACAGTTGGCCATGGGATATAATGATAGGTTGAGGGGGGCTTTGTCCCCCTCACCTCGCATGACTTATTGCCATCATCAAATATATTACCAGCATGGGGCTAATAACAGCTAGTTAACAATGAGGACGGTACGCCTGCAAACACCACCTTAACCTGCTAGGCTTCTACTTTACCATGCTTAGGCTACACCAAGCTAGGCATTGCTAGCCTAACCAAAATACCATACGTAGGCCTAACTTTTCTAGCCTAAATAGCTGTAACTTTATCAAAATAAACCTAGGTTATAGCCTAGGCTAGGCTAAATAAAAATATCCACACCATATAGGCTAGCCTATTATTTTATTTTTTTAGGCTAGGCCTAGGGTAATTCTTGTCATAATTTTTGTTCATGTGATACTTTCAAATTTGTTGAGGAAATAGGCTACCCTAATCTAACACCGCTAGGCATTGCTAGCCTAACCAAAATACCATACATAGGCCTAACTTTTCTAGCCTAAATAGCCCTAACATTTTCAAAATAAACCTAGGTTATAGCCTAGGCCTAGGCTAGGCTAAACAAAAATTATTATTCACACCATTTATTATTTATTTATTTTTTAGGCTAGGCCTAGGGTAATTCTTTTCATCATTTAGTTCCTGTGATACTTTCAAATTTGTTGAGGAATAGGCTACCCTAATCTAACTCAGAGGTGGTGGGGAGTTGGAATAAAACATTTCCGCAATAAATGAGGATTAAAATCTACTAATGGTAGGCTACGTGTTGTCCCAGCACATGAATTTGTGCATCAATTAACTTTGACTAGGTCTAGGCTGGCATATGTAGGCTATTCATAGCTTAATTCGGCCTGTCATAAGACATTAAGGATACAAAATATTCATACTTTGTATTAAATGCCTGAATGGTGTTGTAAACACAAGTTAACAATCATATTGCGCTATTATTGCCTCAATAATGACAGTGTGTCATAAAGAGCTATACTGCAGACGAATTTGTTATGGTCGCGGGTTGTGTTATCGATATTTGTGTACCTATATCCGGGTCAAATTCATGTAAGGGTGGTCCGGACCACCCTTTGCGAATGGGGCTTCCTACGATCAAAGATGGCCGTTACGATGCTTCGTGAATACCAGCGTTGAGTCGTAAGGGAACGGTAAGGGAGTTTTCGGATCGTACGACCGTTAGTGAATCCACCTCCAGATCTTTAACTAGGACAGTAGTTTTTATTGGTAGACCTTCCATCTTCCATTCATATTTTTTTGTTTTTATTGCCGATTTTTTAAACTTCACATTTACCAGAGAGAGAGAGAGAGAGAGAGAGAGAGTGAGTGTGTGTGAGAGAGAGAGAGAGAGAGTGCAAACAACAAAATCCAGGTATTGGAAGTTAAGTGTATGGTGACCATCCATCATGTGCACTACAACCCTCTCAGTGACTGCACGCTGTTGCTGTACACACACACATACACACACACACACACGTACACTCACATACATACACGCACTTTGCTCAAACTTTTGCTAGAAACTCTACCTTGGATGATTCCGGTGCTATTCCTCCCTCTCCAAATATCTCTCCTACTTATGCCTATTATCCTAATCTCTTCAAAAGATGTACTTTCTACCCTCTCTGGGCTTAATAATAAGAAGGCATACGGTCCGGATGGTGTTCCTCCTGTTGTACCAAAAAACGGTGCTTCCGTGCTGACTCCCTGCCTAGGCAAACTCTTTCTTCTCTGTCTCTCCTCTAACGTCTTCCCTTCATGCTGGAAGTTTTCTCTCATCCAACCTGTCCCAAAGAAGGGTGAACGCTCTCAACCCTCCAACTATCGGGAAATTGCTCTCAAATAAGAGAGAGAGAGAGAGAGAGAGCGCGGAGTGAAAGGGATCTTCCGTGTGTGGGCTAATCGGCTCCCTGCAGACTCCTGTTTTCCAATGTTCTCATTTGCGAGAAAGAGAGAGAGCAGAGACTAGGATGTCGTAATCGTAAGGAAGACAGCGATAAATGAGAAAGAGAGAGCAGAGACCAGGATGTCATAATCGTAAGGAAGACAGCGATAAAGAGAGAGAGAGCTGCCTAATTTGAACAGGGGTGCAAACAAACAAGAGCAAAAGAGAGAGTGATTGGCTGTGTAAGGGATTTGCCCCTATTTGTTTGGTAACAGAGTTGTAGATATGTGGAATAGGCTACCAAGTGTTTTGTATGGGCCAATTGACTCTCTGCTGACTCCCATTTTCTTATGTTCCTATTTTATACAATTATATCTTGGTTGCAGGTATATGGTAACATTGGTGTATAGTAAGTAGTGTAAGGATCATATAAAGCTTATGAGATGAGTTAGGCGTGAAAGGGATCTGCCTTGAGTGGGCCACTTGGCTCTGCTGACTCCCATTTTCATCTTGGTTGCATTTGTAAGGGATTTGCCTAATTTGTACACTCGGTCCAAGAAGTATCTGCACCCCTATGCTGATCATGTACTTATATCTCAATAATTTGGTACCGGTAATGTTGCAATACCGGTATAGCCTAATTTTAAATTTTACATTCATAAATAGTCACCCAATATACTAGATTAGGTTAGGTTAACTTAAATATATTGTTCAATGTTTCATGTACCAAGTACAGTAGCTGGTTAGCCTTTGAGGTAACCTCAGCAACATGGTCATGGAATTTTAATGAAGAGCTTACTGTATTACCTAGATCCTTTGCTTGCTCTTTAGCCGAGAACGTCACATCCTCCAACTTATAACTGGTTTTTGTGTTATTTTTTCCCAGGTGTAGCATAAGGTATTTGTCAATATTCAGTTTAGGCTTCCACATGGCCAGTCTGCGGTTGCAAATTGCATGGTAATAGTAGGCTAGCTTTATGTTGCTATATTTTTGGGACTTTATTTCATGAGACAATAGCCTAGGTCTAGATTGGTACCCAGTACCGGTATATAGTAAGTGTATCGTGAGTGTGTTTTTGAGTCTCATTGAAACATAGGCCGGTAAGAGTTGTGTTGGTGGGCGTACCTTCCGAAACATAGGCCGGTATGAGTTGTGTTGGTGGGCGTACCTTCCGCTATTTTTACATAGAAGCATGCTCGCAGTTACATTTGCATCATCGCATTAATTTGACTGTTGTTATTTTCACCTGCTGGTGATATAGCCTATAATGTTGATGACAATAATTAATGGGGGGTATATACCGGTCTATATATATATATTTATATATATATAGAGAGAGAGGGGGGGGGGGGGCCTATATATAGGCCTACATAAGCTGCTTGCCTGGTAAGGTTAAGTATTAAGTACCGTATTTACCTTAAGACAGAAAGTGGCTTTTTAAAAATTTAGTGGGCCCAGGGGTCAGCCTGCCACTCTACCAGCCCTTCCCTTGCCCTTTTCTTTTAAATGCTAAGATGGCATTGGCAAGGCAGATTCCGCAACCTAGCCCGGGATGGATTTAGTATCCGGGCATATGGTCGTCATGTTTATATCGGTTGTGCGCTCGCGGTTATGTTCCCGTCTATTTTAATGGCTATTTTTTTGTTTTGTTATTTGCCCTCTGCTAGAAATATATATCTATCTATCTATCTATATATGATGATGACAATAAGTCATAGGCTATGGGGGTGAGGCTGGAAAAAGACCACCTCAACCTATTATATCCCACGGCAATCAAAATAGACGGGAAAATGATCGCGAGCGTGCCGAGTAGTGTAAACAAGGAAGGTGGTACACCCAAATACTACATCCTTACCCCTAGTGGCCCTAACTGGAGATATATTATTTGTATCTTATATTGTATTTATTTATTTATTGTTTTCCTTTCCCTGGGTTTAGGATTTGGGATGCCTACAGCCTAGCCTACTTATTTATAATATATATATACCAGTCTTTCTTTGCAAGCATAAACAAATATATAGCAAATTTAAAGACCACGGCAACTCGAGGCTACTGACTTCAGCTGGGATCATTAAACTGAATTTAAAACTCTGGAGAGTTCTCATAGGTTTCACACAGGCTGGTTCAAACTTGTATACACTATGTTCCTCTTTCTTGTTAAGAATAATTGATACCGGTATTGAGTAAGACTCAATGTAAGGCAAAATATAATATACCGGTAGCCTACATGCATACCGGTACTGTACTAATGATGATAGGCCTACCATTTAACAACACTAATATACTGATACCGGTACGTACTTGATGTGATGTATATCTGAACTAATATTCACTGCATTTTATGTTCCTGTAATGATAAAACACTGCATAAATTAAAACTAATGAAAGATTATACCAATAAATGACAGTGCTGTACATTCTGTCCAGTAAGTCATGTTTCGGCAGAGTACTTTTGTATAAAAATTGGAAAATTGAACCCGGTACATGCACTGGTATATATATATACCGTATATAGTACTATGTACAGTGTATATATATATATGTATATATATATATATATACTATACAGTATATACATATACCGGTACAGTATATATATATACGGTATATACAGGGTGGATAGGACTCGTTAGCCTTGGTCGGCAACTCATCTAGGGGAGACAACCTTATACAAATCCGGGTGTCAGCCTTGGTTGGCAACCTGTCTAGGGGAGTAAACCTGATACAAATCCGTACTGCTTACCTAGGGGTAAGGCAGGTTAGTGGATGGATTAGTTAGTGGATGGATTAGCCGAACACCACTGTAGAAAAATAGTGCTGACAAGATACACAGAGGGCCTCGGAGTCGGACGGATCCTAAATTGAGTGGCCAATCCTGTAAGTCCTTCACTAAACTGGCTCGGGTTGTCCCTCTCACAGGGAATAGGTCCGTTTGGGGGCATTCTGTGTATGGCCACCCACATAAGGGGAGTAAGGTGTCCGGCAATAGATAGATAGGCCTATATATATATATATATATATATATATATATATATATATATATATATATATATATATATATACGGTATATATATACTGGTATTGTATATATATATATATATATATATATATATATATATATACCGGTATATATATACCAGTACATGTACCGGGTTCAATTTTCCAATTTTTATATAAAAATACTCTGCTGAAACATGACTTACTGGACAGAATGTACAGCACTGTCATTTATTGGTATTGGCTAATCTTTCATTAGTTTTAATTTATGCAGAGTTTTTTTCATTACAGGAACATGAAATGCAGTGAATATTAGTTCAGATATATATCACATCAAGTGCATACCGGTATCAGTATATTGGTGTTGTTAAATGGTAGGCCTATCATCATTAGTACAGTACCGATATGCATGTAGGCTACCGGTATATTTTATTTTGCCTTACATTGAGTCTTACTCAATACCGGTATCAATTATTCTTAACAAGAAAGAGGAACATAGTGTATAGAAGTTTGAACCAGCCTGTGTGAAACCTATGAGAGCTCTCCAGAGTTTTAAATTCAGTTTAATGATCCCAGCTGAAGTCAGTAGCCTTGAGTTGCCGTGATCTTTATATTTGCTATATATTTGTTTATGCTTGCAAAGAAATACTGGTCTGCTGGCTAAGGTAAGCAGGCCCACCTACCATGACTATAAATATATCAAACAAAGGTTTACTGTCTTGTGATACCGGTACTAGAAACTGCTCTCACATCATGCAGAAATGCACTGTTTACAGCTATCCTAATTCAAGTGAGTAAAATATAGGTGTCTCCATGTTCCGTACTGATATAAATTAATGAAGCTCATCTTTTTGATAGGCATTGACGGTTTGTAAATCAGTAAAACTCTGCATACAGTGACAAGCAGAAACTAATTTCAATATAGGCCGGGTAGCAGTACCGGTACGGTAGGCTTATATATTTGCAATGATGGTGTACCGGTACCGTGTGCCTTAGTTCATCTTATAGAAAGGTAGTTTGGCCTTCTCAGATTGGCAAGCAGATTACCGTAGCATTCCCTTCAAGTGGTTCTCTGAATTTAGGTTGGTATAAGCTTTCCAGTCTTAAATAGTGTACAAATCTTGCCATATGGAAAATGTAGGTTACTAGTGTGACCAATCTGTCATTCAAAGCAGTGTCTGCACTTAACCCAGGAGCTGCGGGAAGACTCTTAAGAGTTTCCCCGGGCGACTGCGGCAAGACTCTTAAGAGTCTGGGAAAAAAAAAATCCATAACACCCCCCAATTTTTTTTTTTTTTTTTGGCCCCTGGGCCAATGCCAAATATCACTCCACCTCCCCTCCTTCCCCACTTTCCTCACCTCCTTCAGTTATCACCTATTTTCCCTGTTATTCCCTTATTCTGTGGTCTATTTTCGTGCTAACATTAGCGAGTTGCAAGCAGGGCATTGTCATCACTGTTACCAAGCGAGTGCAAGAGAGAGAGAGAGAGTATCGATCGACAGTCTCTCTCCAGACGTGGGGAAAAGTGGAGGGGAGGGAGGTTGCCTCAGCCATACATTATTTAACTCCCGGCCTGTATCGCCGATTTTGACCATCCAAACGCTGTTTCCACTTGTTTTATTGTTGTAACAGGTTAATACCTTTATAATCAACCTATAATAGGTGCATATGGATAAGTATTAATGCTATTTATGGTAAAATAACGATGTTAGTGATGGGAACAGCTCAAATACGTGCGCACAGGAGTGTGGTGTCTCATACCCCCCATGCGCACGTCTTAGGTTAAAAACTGTCAGGGGGAACATACAGGTTGATTCATGATCTTCAAGCTATACCGGTACATTAATAAATTATAAATAATAGTTATTAACCAAATATACTACCGGTACCGGTGAAAGTACCAAATAATTAATTGGCATCATGTCTTACATTTGGAATTCCATTACGGTACACCATCAGACAGTACACTAGGACCATACGGCTGGGAAAGTGTAGATAGTAGAGACGAGGTGTTGTAGATAGAGGAAGTACGTGTTGCAATGGCTTTGTTGTGTATGTCATTAGTCTGTATAAGCTAAGTCATCGAGGTGTCCCCCGACTGAGTGTGAACATGATATACATGCTAGGATGTACTACCACACCCACTAAATGTCCGCCTTGGCTGGGATTGAACCCAGGTCAAGCAGATTCACACGTGAGCGTGCTCTCCACTCAACCGCCAGGGCTCTGCGCATATTATTTCCCGTAATTGGGTACGGTATGTAATTATATATATTTGTAATTTCTGTAAAAATTGGGTGAATTCAGACAGGATGAACATGAATAAAATAAATACAACCTGTCAGATTCAGATATTGTTTGTAATTGGGTTGATTGTGGTCACTTACACGGGGTATTTTTTAGTTATGTCACAATAATCCTTATTTTTACATTGTCAGGGTCATAAATCCAGATATGTCTGAATTTGCCCCAAAAGGGTTGTACCGTATCTTATGATATGATAGGCCTATTTATAAGAACATAAGAACATAAGAAAATGGGAGTCTGCAGAAAGCCGATTGGCCTAAGCAAGGCAGATCCCTGTCCCACACAACCCCAATTACAAAGCCCAATTATAGGCTCAACACTCTAATACCCTGAGGATCATCTTACCAAACCGGTTAGAGATTAACGCAGGATTACGGGGGTCTGCAGAGTGCTGATTGGCCCAACCCGGCTGATCCCCCTTCACACCCAACCCTTCTCGTCCATATGCTTATCCAATTTTTTCTTAAAGCTCCCTATCGTTCTTGATCCCACTATATCACTTGGTAGCCTATTCCACCCATCTACAACTCTGTTACCAAACCAATATTTGCCTATATCTTTTCTGAAACGAAATTTATCTAATTTGAAACCATTGGTACGAGTTCTTTTGCTATCACTGAGCTTTAGTACATTTGTCATGTCCCCTTTGTTAATCCCACTAACCCACTTGAACACCTCTATCATATCCCCTCTAACTCTGCGTCTCTCTAACGAATGTAAACCTAATTTCTTCAACCTTTCTTCATACGGAAAATTTCTAATATTATGGATCATTTTTGTCATTCTACGCTGAATTCTCTCCAATGAATCTATGTCCATTCTGTAATAAGGACACCAAAATTGGACAGCATAATCCATATGGGGTCTCACTAATGACAAGTAAAGTTTTAAGATAACATCAGCAGTTCTGTTACTCACACTCCTAGAGATGAACCCGAGAATCCTGTTTGCCTTATTACGAACGCTTATACACTGTTTTCTAGGCTTCAAATTGCTTTTAGGAAGTGTGATAAGACCCTTTTAAAATGTTCAAATATGTCCGAATTGACCCGATAGGTCCGAATCTATACTGGGATCACTTGTTAGTATTACGAATATGTTTTATTTTCATGTACAAATTCAGGCTATAGGTGTCCGAAATTGCCCCAAACTCGGACACCTTTATTATACAGTATTTATAAAAAAATATATGTACGGTACAGTATATGTATTTTTATTTCTTTAACACCTTACGAGCGGCCTAGGCGGTTTATTTATATGTACCGCCCAGCGGGGTGTTTTTACCCAAAATAGGGCTGTTTACGTGATCATTTTCATGCCTAAATAAGACCCAGAGCGTAAAACAAGTATCTATCCCTGAAAGGGCATAAACAGAGCTTTCCAATGACACCATAACGATCCTTTTATGATGGCTAGTTTTCTTGCAACAACCGTGCAACGCGAGTGCAAAAAGCATGTAATTCGGCACTTTCCCCATACAATTCCGTATATAGCGAGTGAGAGAGGGAGGGAGGGAGGAGGTGGGATTCGTGTCAGTAGGTTCGCCGCGGTGGTCTGGAGCAGTCATACGCTCGCTACTCTCCTGCCACCACTTGTCTCTCTCTCTCAGCAACATTACGTGCTGAAATTGCCACACGACCTATGTCGAGCGCCGCCACATAGTCCAGATTTATTATACTCGACTTATGTTGCTCGCCGCTAATTAAGGGTTAATGCTATGACTGTATAGCCTAATTAATGTACCAGCTACACATACAATACTAAACATAACTGGGAATATTTATTCTATCAATTGCCAGATGTCATAATCCCTGAGAGAGGATGGCCACAAATGAATCACCTTCATATGCCGAGGAAACTCACTATAGTATCTAGCTTGTACCGTAGGCCTACCTGTTTACGAGGGAGGGTCGCTTAATCCCAACCGCCATTTAATTGGTGTGTATTGTCTATAGTGTGTGAGGATGAATGTGGGATACCGTAAACTGGGGTGAATTCGGACGATTTTTACGTATTTCCGTAGCATGTAAGCTTGTTTTTATCTCGATGTAAGATCTTTACTCTGGTTTTAATAATTTGAATACAAAGTCTTATTAATGCTTAATTTGTTTAATCAATCATTGTCAATGTTCAAAGCAGTCTATATCATCAGTCTTACAATGTAAGACTTACAGTACAGTACGATACCGTAACCAACATTTTTAATGATATACTGTATATTATTAATTATTCAAACTATAGTGTCTTCTACCAACACCATATTTTAGTTTGTTTCATCAATAACTGTGGAAAAATATATTTGGGAAGTGGGCACTACCACATCTGAACACGATGTCATCAACTTCTAAGACGGTTATTCCTTTTTGTCTAAGGATAGTCATTTTCATCCCACAAGTCAAACCATTCTGACTGTTGATTATGTAGCCTACCATAGGCCTATATGCTCACCCACTGGACTAATAAATTAGACTATGGAGTTATGAGTATTTATACTTATTTTTATGCTAAATATACAGTAGCCTATAATGCATTACCGATATATACTGTACCTTTTATATTTCAGTACCGTAGGGTAGGATCGTTAGTATCCAATCAAAAAGTGCTATTTACTGATTTTGGCTGCCAAATTCAACAAGAATTAAATACAAAAATACTTTTGTTTACCATTTAACACCCACACCAGTAATGAAAGTTTATATTAAGAGTAGGCTACTGTCAAATGTGTTGAGTAAAGATGGGATTATGGATGAAGAAGTGCGGGAGAGGGTACAACAGGGAAAGAGGGTTGTAGGAACGCTGAAAGCAGTAACAAGAAGTAGGGTGGTCAGTATGGAAGTGAAGAAGTCCTTGCATTACAGTGTTGTAATCCCGACACTGACTTACGGAAGCGAAGCATGGACGATGGTTGAGAGACTCAAACCAAGAGTGAGAGCAGTGGAAATGGATTACTTAAGAAATGCGTGCAGAGTTACATGGAGGGATAGACAGACTAATGAGGAAGTAAGAAGGAGGTGTGGTGTGAAGGTAGATGTGCTGGAAAGTGTGAAAAGGAACAACTTGAGATGGTTCGGCCATAATTATGGAACCTATGGAAAGCGAGAGAATGACTAAGAGGGTGTACGAGAGCGAGGTGGAGGGACAGAGAGGGAGAGGTAGACCGAATGAGAGGTGGAAGGATAGAGTGAGGAAGTACACGAACGAAGGCGGTGCTGGTTGGGGGGAGGGGCATCAACTGACTGGGGACAGAGGCGCATGGGGGCGGTTCGTTCGTGGCCACCCCTTCGGGGATCACGGCGTCAGGCAATAGATAGATAGATAGAATGCCAAGTGTCTGTTTATATATATTTTTATATTACCTGATTGGACTTAATGGTAATACCGCTAAGTCCAATCACTAGACAGCTAATTCCAATCACGTACCATTAATAATCAAAATATATATATTATACCTATTCCCTTTAGTAAATTATTTTGCAACATAAAACGTACATTTCGTCTAATTTATTTCAAAATATAACCTTTATTTTGCCCTTAATTAATGACGAAATTAAGCAAAAGGATTTTTTGGGAAAAAATAAATAAAAGATGAATAAAGATAATATTAATGATTTATTAACTTGTAATGATGATAACAAATAGAAAACTATCAGTATTAGTACCCCTTTACATACAAATAATGATTGTAATGGCTAGGATACTTTATTCTGATAAACCCTTTCAGACACAATAGATCGCAATTGTAATTTTTCTCCCGTTTCGTACGGCAACCGGTAAGGAAATGACTTTTTTATCAGCTTACAAAATATCTATTTATTTATCCTTTTTAAATATATGATAATATATTAACAAGGAGAGGTGATTGGATAATAAACCCAAAATCCTTGATGCGTTAGTATCCGATCAAAAAATATTTTCCTTTCAAAATGCTTCACTTTATGTTACATATTATTATTTTAAATTTTACATGTCTTACAGGATTAATAATTTCCCTAGCACCTATATTTTGTTATATAATGTGGTGTGTTAGTATCCGATCACTGATCCACCACTTCGACTGGTTGACCACTGTGGTCAACCGATCCACCACTATGGTCAACCGATTGAGCTCCATAACTTCGAAAACTCTGTACAACACAAAAAACACCCACATTTCACAATTTCACCACCATACGACAAGACGACCGGGCCGTCGGCATTGGCAGTGGACTCATCACCCTGGTACACAAAGATATAACATATATAGACACCAGTGCACATACTAAATCCCTCCTCCCCCAACCGATAACACAACAGAAATACAATCAATTAAAATACGCACTGGCAACAGCTCCAACATTACCATCATAAACACATACATCCCGCCCCAAACATCCCCTACAGTACCAAATTATTACAGACCACAAATACAACACATCACAAAACCCCACACATCATCCTGGGTGGTGATTTCAATGCAAAGACGTCGGCCTGGTTTGTCGACAACCCCGACACAGACAGAGGGCTGGTCCTACAACACCAAACAGACAACCTATATATCCTCAATATCATTCATCAGCATACCCATACTCCCCACCAAGCCCTCTACACCCCATCATCTCCTGATATCACCTTTTGCTCCCCCGAACTCGCCCCCACAACATCCTGGAGGGTGGTCAGAACCTTAGGCTCAGACCACCTCCCGATCATTATCACCACCAAAACAAGACTCACCCCAGCTAGCCACAGACACACTTACACTAACTATAAAAGAGCTAACTGGGAAGCTTTCACAAATGAAACACTTTGAAACCTTAAACAGTACACCCATCACTAACATCAACATGCTGTACATACATTCAACACAACTATCCAAAACGCCGACAAGAAACACATTCCAAGAGGTAACATAAAAAAACCCAACCCCAACTTCTCACCAGAAATTCAAAACCTCATCATACAACGCGACACACTGAAACACAGCACCCCACACACAAGACATCAATCAACAAATTCAAGCACTCAACATCCATATTAACAACAAAATAGAAGAACAACAAACACTAAATTGGAATAACTTCCTACAAACACTCGGTCACAAAACAAACCCCAAAAAACTCTACAAAACACTAAACAGCATCACACTTTCCAACAGCAACACAACACAATCACATGCTGCAATCACAACAACAGACTCTACTTCTTCACGTAAACAACAAGCAAACACTCTCTTCAATCGCTTCTCTCATGTCAGTCACCTAAAACCCCACAAAGACAACCGACGTGTCATCCGACGCAGGAGACAGTTCCCCACAGACCCTGACTGTACGCCCTTCACCAGCAACCAGACGAAGCATGTCATCAACAATCTCAAGCTCTCGCCCGCCTGTGGCCTGGACAACATAAGCAACGTTCACCTCAGACACCTGGGACCACAAGGCATGCAAGCACTCACTAGAATATCAAGCTACAGCTGCTCACACAACACAATGCCGGACACCTGGAGGCATGGTGTCATCATCACGTTCCCCAAACCTGGCAAAGACCCCGCGCTGCCCTCCTCACACCGCCCTGTCACAATCCTTTGCGCCCCCTCCAAGGTCATGGAGCACCTTGTACTACAACTGATGACACCTGACTTGCCCCTTTCTCCGGCACAACGTGGCTTCGGGCCGTTGCACTCCACAAACACTCTTCTTGCAGACCTTGCACAAAGAGCTTTTGACGGCATCAACTCAGCTAGACCACCACACAGATCAGTACTTGCCACACTTGATATTAGTGAGGCCTTCGATGCCATTCCCCGCCGCAGCCTAGCAAACGGGATCTACAACGCAACCATGCACAACAACACAAAACGATGGCTGGCCAACTTCTTAGCAGGCAGATGTGCACACGTATCTTTTGCCGGTCAGTCATCTAGCATTAGAAATTTCCCAAACGGAGTCCCGCAAGGATCCGTCCTGTCGCCCGCACTCTTCAATCTGTACATGCATGATATAAATACACCAAATTCACCCCAAATAACCATAGCCTCCTACGCAGACGACATAACACTCACAAGCACACACCAAAACCCAGACACAGCGGCGGGACTCCTACAGGACTGTCTCGACACATTGCATGGTTGGTGCACTGCAGGCAGACTCAGTTTGGCCCCAACTGGATCCACTGCAGCCCTCCTCACAAGCTGGTCAGGAGAGCACGATTGCGTCCCCGGACTCAACATAGGCAACACACCCCTGACACACACACGCACACCCAAAGTCCTAGGAGTGGCATGCGACACCCAGATGATGTTCAAGCAGCACACCACAAACACGAGGAAGAAACTGACACCCAGACTTAACGCCCTCAGATCACTTGCCCACACGAAGTTTGGACACAGCAAAGAGACCACCACTGCAGTCTGCAAACAGTGCATGGGATCAGTTGTGGAATGCGCGAGCCCGGCCTGTGCTTCTATCCTAGCTGAAACTCATCATGGGACCTTACAGACTATTCAAAGTGAAGCCCTTAAAATCATCACAGAATGCACGGCTGCTGCACCCGCGGATCACCTGCATCGGGAAACCAAGGTCCTGAAAGTCAAATATCATCTAGCCATGAGAGGCACTCAATTCCTGGCAGCAGCCTCCACAAATCAACACCACCCGCTACACTACATGGCAACACACCCACAGACACCAAGAAGTTTCAAAACAACACCTAGCACACGCTATCACACACAAATGCTGTCTTCTCTCCATCCCTGCCCACCCCAAACCAACTTCCGGAAGCACATCCATACTCATATCACTCGCCGTTCCATCCACTCACTCATAGACAACACGCAACTGCAAGCACGACCTCCCGAAATCCATCCTTCTGAGTCCTCCCATCCCGCGAGGACAGAGTTCACCTGGCCAGGCTGAGATGCGGACACCATCCAGCTCTTCTGAGCTATCAGAAGAGACTGGATGACTCCGTCGTCGACGCCTGCCCGGGTTGTAACACAGCACCCCATACCATAAAACACATCATAGAAGACTGCATTTCACACAACCACTTGTGCCAACAACACAATGTACACTATTTGAGAGGTCTGTGGGAAAGCCCAACCGTGGCCATGGCCTTCCTTAAGGACTCGGGGCTGTTCGGCCAGGCAGCTTAGGGAACAACAACAACAACAACAACAACAACAACCGATTGAGCACTGTGGTCGACCGATCGACCACAGTGGTGGATCAGTGATCGGATACTAACACACCACATTATATAAAAAAATATTGGTGCTAGGGAAATTATTAATCCTGTAAGACATGTAAAATTAAAAATAATAATATGTAGCATAAAGTGAAGCATTTTGAAAGGAAAATATTTTGTGATCGGATACTAACGCATCAAGGATTTTGGGTTTAGTATCCAATCACCTCTCCTTGTCAAACTCATTTGCAATATAATCAACTATCTTCATTTTCCATGTGTTATTCCAACATTCCACTACAATATATTATCATATATTTTGAAAAGAATAAATATAGAGATAATTTTTAAGTTGACAAAAAAGTCATTTCCTTATGCGTTGCCGTAAGAATCGGAAGAAAAATGACAGTTGTTTACATTCGGTGTACGGTAGAAGCTAAACTATTTATCCATTTAATTTCTTTTTCTCACACAATACTTAGCTTTCATAGCTCTATATTCTGTATATAAGGTTAACACTGTATCTTTTATAGTTTTTACACAATACTTAGCTTTCATAGCGCTATATTCTGTATATAAGGTTAATACTGTATCTTTTATAGTTTTGTTTGTAGCATTTTTTTTGCACTAAAAACTGAAAGTGATTGGATACTAACACAGTGATCGGATACTAACGCTTCTACCCTACATTTCAAAAGTTACCGGTACCAAGATTAAGCTTATAAAATGTATGTAAAGGCATGCATAACTGGTAAGTTGCGGTACCGGTAGGCTACCTTAAAGGCCGCTGACACTGAATGTGGTAAACTATCAATGGAAGTTAAATATTACTAAGCTATAATGAATCAAATAAATCAATCTAAATGAAAACTACTCCATATCTAAATTGAATTCAATCTGAAACACGCTAATTTATATCCAAAGGTCTCACATAATAAATTTATATATAGGGTAAGGTTATAAGGGTTAATATTAGCCAGGAATTAACTCACCAATAGTTCCACGTGGCAATGAGGCAAGGGAGAACGTTTACCCAATATGGCGGTGGACAATGGGGATCGAGACTTCGGTCCCGAGACACGAGTCAAGTTAAAGAAAGAATAAATGATTACATGGGAATGGACATGAATATTATGCTTATCTGTCTGTCAGTCATGGCGTCGACGAGAGCGTCGTGATGGTGTAGCTGTGTGTATTGATGTATGTGTATTGTGATTAGAGGCACAAAAGCACGATCAACTGACGGCGGAAAATTAGATGTTAACTGGTTGGTGTTCGTGAAGACTGTGCCGTTCCTCGAAGGCACACCTTGCTGCCTTGTCAAAACGCCAGGAGCCCAAATTATCGTATCGCATCTAGGTTGCTCTATACGATAAATTATATTAATATATACGATAAATTCATATATACTACATAAGACCATGGCAATATTGCTTAATAGCATATTAAGCCTTTTATAACTTAACTTATTTACAATCTTATAATATATGATCACTCATCCTACGTCGTGCTGTAGGAGCAATCGTGACGTCACAGAGACATACGAGATCACAAAAGAGTCATATTCTATCGTATTAATACGATACACTCCCCCCACAAAAAAAGACCTGAACCCCACCTTAAACCTAAAGGTGCCCAGAGGCTATCTTCTGACGCCACAAGTTGACGGCGACAGCAGCAGCGCGTCTGGGACGCGTCCTGGTCCGAGAAGGATGACCATCAGTAAGAGGTGATTCGTTCCTTTGAGAATCCTCGGACCCAGCAATAACAGGTGGAGCATCAGATTGCAATACGGAATCGAGCTCCAAAGCGTACAAACGTGCGATAGGACGAACAGTAGTTCCAGTGGCTGTCTTCAATAGCACCACCCGCTCTACAGAGTCTGCCCCCTTGTATACCTCCAACACGCGGCCCAATTTCGAGTATAAACGAGGACTGTCTTCTTTAATTAAAACAACTTCACGAACTGTAGGTGCCGTTGGTCTACCAGAGGAAGTAACACTCCTTTCCCTCAATGCTAGCACATATTCACTAATCCACCGTTTCCTAAAATCCTCGATTATCCTGGATATATATTGGTATCTCTTAGACACCGCTACCTCAGAGTACAACGAGGGATCCTCTAACTCTACTATGGATTGGAAATCAGATGGAAACGCAGTCAATGGTTTCCCATATAGCAAGTGAGCAGGCATTAATGGTAGTGGGTCTTGCAGGTCGGTGTACACATATGTAAGCGGGCGATCATTCACGACTGCCTCTATCTCTGTGAGGACTGTCGTCAACTCACTCTTCTTTAATAGAGCACGTCCTACAACTGCTCTTAGTCCTGACTTTACTATGCCGACACACCGTTCCCACATTCCACCAAACCAAGGTGCCTTAACTGGAATGAACCTCCATTCGCACTTCTTCTCTCCCAAAAAGGTGATGATAGTAGGATCACTACTCATATCCTTTAGATATTTTGATGCTTGGACATAAGTGGGAGCATTGTCGCTAAGAATGAGTTGAGGGAATGAACAACGGGGCACAAAACCGTCTAAACGCCAGCATAAATTCTTCGCTAGACATATTATCACATAGTTCTAGGTGTACCGCTCGAGATGTTGCACAGGTAAACAATAATATATAAACCTTCTCATGCTCCCTCGTCTTCAATGCCCCTGTGTAATCTAATCCTACCGCTTGGAAAGGTTCTACGTGCTTTACACGGCATTCAGGTAGAGTTGGAGCTGGTCCAGTTGCATATGGTTTACCTTTTAGTCTCTGGCATATTACACACTTTCTTACTACGCGTCGAGCTACTTGTCGAACTCTGGGTATCCACCATGTGAGACGTAAATTTGATATAATATGACATACCCCGTAGTGTTTTACTTCCCTATGTGCACGTATGATCAATAGATCAGTAACGTGATGTCTTGTTGCCATAAGTATAGGGCGGTTTGTGCCGTCTGGTACACCCGACCACTTCAGGCGACCCTCACACCTGATGAGGCCATTGTCTAGGTGCAACCTTAGTTGACGCACTATATTAGGCATTAATGTCTTATTCGAGCTTTCCAAGGATTCTTATTCATTGGAAAAGGTTTCTACTTGAACCCATTTGATCAAAGTTACTTCAGCTGCTTTAAATTCACGAGCATCAATGTTGTGACCCCTGTTGCAGAGTTGGCCTGTTACTTTAAGCTTGAGGTTGGATACATATCGCAATACCCAAGCTACAACTCTGACTAGTTTACTATAGTCACCGAATCTAGCCCACTTTATGATAGGACCCGGTGGCTCATTTGGTTGGGCTGTAACTGCCACTGTTTCCAGTGGCAGAAGTCCCTCACCAACAGCATTCCATATTGTCCATTCAATTTCATGGAGCAGCCACTTTGGACCATGCCACCACAATTCAGACTTCATTAACTGGCTAGCCGTTATACCCCTAGTTATGAGATCACTAGGGTTTTGTTTTGTATTTACATAATGATAAGCAACGTCTGGCAAAAGGGCTCTAATCTCATCTACCCTATTCCGCACATAAACTGGCAGAGACTTCTTGCTATGTATCCCGTTGAGTGCGACCTGACTATCGCACCATACGTGAACGATTTCAATATTTAATTCGCTCTCGTATGCTGCGCGTACATGTTGCACCAGACGTGCTAATAGCAGCATGGCAGTCAATTCCATTTTAGGGATAGTTACCTTTTTAACCGGGGCTACCTTGGCCCGGGCTGGAACTAAATGTGCCCCAAATGAAGTAACAACATATATGGCTACCCCGTATGCCGTGGCGCTAGCATCGCAAAACGTGTGTAACGTAACGTCACCGAACACCGCCACTTTACGAGGTATAGGTTTAGTACATAGGATGGCATATTCATTCAACAACAATGTCCCTTGGTCATTCAGGTCCTCGGGCAAACTGTCATCCCATCCTATTTTACGTCTCCAAACTTCCTGCATTAGAATCCTAGCTCTTATGGTAACGGGTAATGCTAGACTCAAAGGATAACAAAATTGCGCAACTTTGCTCAACAGACTTCTTTTTGTGTGCGCTCCTGTCTGCTGAGCAAAAGACCTTGTTTGAAAAGTTAGTATGTCATGTTTAGGTTGCCAGATCATCCCCAAATTTCTGGACTTTTCCTGGTTAAGAGATGCCGTACCGTCCACCTGTATTAAACTCTGTAGATCTTCACTATTAGTAACCCACTCATGGAGAAATAGATGTGCATCCGCAAACAATCTGTGTGCTTGCCAGTATGTATATAACAAATCATCCTGACTATCGCTAGAACCCTGCAAATTGTCAATATATAAGCCGCGAGATAGTTTACTTGTGTCCTCATGAGTGTCAGCTCATGGACATGAATGTTATGGACATGAATATTATGCTTATCTGTCTGTCAGTCATGGCGTCGATGAGAGCGTCGTGATGGTGTAGCTGTGTGTATTGCTGTATGTGTATTGTGATTAGAGGCACAAAAGCACGATCAACTGAGGGCGGAAAATTAGATGTGAACTGGTTGGTGTTCGTGAAGGCTCTGCTGTTCCTCGAAGGCACACCTTGCTGCCTTGGCAAAACGCCAGGAGCCAAAATTATCGTACCGCATCTAGGTTGCTCTATACGATAAATTATATTAATATATACGATAAATTCATATATACTACATAAGACCATGGCAATATTGCTTAATAGCATATTAGGCCTTTTATAACTTAACTTATTTACAATCTTATAATATACGATCTACTCGCTCGTCCTACGTCGTGCTGTAGGAGCGATCGTGACGTCACAGAGACATACGAGATCACAAAAGAGTCATATTCTATCGTATTTATACGATACTGAACAACTGAATTTGCAAATTCTACTTTATTCAGATATGGTATGGTACACACACTTGAAATATATATCTCTTACAGCTGTATAGTTATTATATACCATACTTGGTCAATATATACATACAAACAGTACAATGGTTTAGCGTAATTTTCCATTAGCCTACATACATTGTAACGGCTCAAACGGGGTTGCCTTTCAGTAGTTGGAGTGTAGTACAATAAAGTCCCATCACAAGACTGTCCCAACATGCCATCACTGTGGCTGATGTTGGCATACCGGTAGTGCTAACCGAGCCTCAGCAAGACTCGACAAAGTCTCTACTGCAGTATCTGCAACCACACCAGCCTTAACAGTGCTATGACAAGACAGCACCATAACGAGACTCTACAATACATTTGACAACTTGGACTACAGAACAATAAAGTCCTGCCCCAACACTGGTCCAACATGCAAACACTGTGGCCCAGGGTGTCAAACCGGAACAATTTTGTTTGAAGGCTTGAATGAATATGAGGAGGAATACAAGAAAATTGACATAAAGTAGGCCTACTGTAGTATTGTTTTGGCCATTTTATCACTTCCAGACATAATTTGAACTATAAACCCCAATTTTATCTTTGCATAAAATAATAATCGTCTGGTTACTTATATAGCGTCCGTATCTCCTCCTTTGAGGATTCTCAAGCGCTTGACACTTCTTTAACCCTTAAAAAGCGGCTCACCACTTAAGTCGAGTTAAATAAAGCTGGACTATGTGGCGGCGCTCGACATAGGTCGAGTGGCAATTTCAGCACGTAATGTGGCTGAGAGAGAGAGACAAGTGGTGGCAGGAGACTAGCGAGCGTATGACTGCTCCAGACCACCGCGGCGAACCTACTGACACAAATCTCAGCTCCCTCCTCCCTCTCTCACTCGCTACATACTCAATTATGTACCGAAAGTACCGAATTACCTGCTTTTTGCACTCGCGTTGCACGGTTATTGCAAGAAAACTATCCATCATACAAGGATCGTTATGGTGTCATTCGAAAGCTCTGTTTATGCCCTTTCAGGGATAGATACTTGTTTTACATTCTGGGTCTTATTTAGGCATGAAAATGATCACGTAAACAGCCCTATTTTGGCTAAAAACACCCCGCTGGGCGGTACACATAAATAAACCGCATAGGCCGCTCGTAAGGTGTTAATCAACCAATGACCATTACCCATCCCCCTTGCTCATGGGGAGACAGTAACCGTCGGCTATGTCTCAGAAAAACTTTTCAATCTGAGTGGGGATTGAACGCAAGACTGCACAATGTGAAGCACTGACGCTATCAACTGAGCCACCCGGACGGCTAAAAAGAAAGAACTTGGCTTTCGTTTGCAACCCTGCTGTGGCTGACGGTGGTGTGGTGCCAAACAGCGCCCCCGGTAAGACTCTACTTAAAGTCTCCTGTAGCACCTTTCTGCACCACACCAGCCTCGGCAGTTAATAAAAAGACAGCGCTAAGATTAAACTTTATTGCATAGTAATGGCTGTTGGTCAACGATTCTATTGCCATCCCCCTAATTAGTCGCCTTGTATGACACGCAGTAGGATGTGCGAGGCATATTCTTTTTTTCCCTCACCATAAGATGAAGGCCTCCTCACCCCCTGAGGTGAGGTCAGGTCAATTAGTCAATACAAAAGGGCAAAAACTATTTACTAGTAGGTTACCGGTAACTAGTTATCTTGACAGCCTTTGTTATGACATCATCAGGGTAGTAGCTTACAACATTATTATTAACACCAGCAACACAAATAATAAGATTTTGAAACTTTAGTCCTTTAAACTAATGTATACAATTAAATAATTATTAAACAACTATATACGATAGGCTACTGAAAATATTATGTATCGTACTTATTTTTTTTACCGTACTTATTTTTCATTGAACCTAACCAATTTTTGCAATAATATAAATGGTGATAAAAATGTTAGGAATTTGTCTGCATACTGTGGATATTACTGTAAATTGAAAATATATCGATCTTTCATCTGTGATATCCATTAGCATATAGTACCGGTACAAAGCTACGGTACTTATAGTGTACACCTGCTTTATGTAATTAGTGTTCTTATTAATACGAGTATCTCATTACTGTAAGGTATGGTCAGTTCAGTTTCCACTTGAAATGTAAATGGTAGACTAATGCAATCCCTTCCCCCCAGGGGGTAAGGCCCCCCAGGGGTTAAGGGGGCCTTCATCTAATGGTGGAGGAAAAAAACAATAGGCCTATGCCTCACACATACTACTGTGTGTCGTACAAGGCGACTAATAGGGGGGATGGCGATAGACTTGTGGATCAACAGCCATTACTAGACAGTAAAGTCTTTATCTTAGCACTGTCTTGGTATGGCACACTGCCGAGGCTGGTGGGGTGCAGATAGGTGCCACAGGGGACTGAGTCTAACCTGGGGGCCGTTTGGCACCACACCTGTGTCGGCAACAGTGTTTGCATGTTGGGGCCGGATTTTATTGTTCTATAGTCCAATTGCCTAATATACAGTAGAGTCTTGTTATGGTGCTGTCTTTTTATAACACTGTTAAGGCTGGTGTGGTTGCAGATACTGCAGGTGCAAGTGCTGCAGGGGGACTCTGTTGAGTCTTGCTGAGGCACGGTTAGCATTATACCAACATCAGCCACAGTGATCACTTGGTGGGGTAGTGCTGTGGCGCGACTTTTTTGTACTACAGTACACTCCAACTACTTAAAGGCAACCCCGTCTGAACCGTCGCAATGCATGTAATGGACAAATAACGTTAAACCAATGTATGTATGTATTTAACTAAAAAATATAACATAATACTGTACCGGTACTGGTATATGAGCACTATGTATGGTACGGTACCATTCAAGACACCTTCAACCCCTATTATACACCATAACTACAATAATCCCGTCTTCATACATTATTATATATTACCGGTATATGCTAATGTGCACTACTATCAGCTTGGAGAGCTACCGGTACACCTTACTTACACATTTAATTGGATTGATTTGTAAATTCATCTCAAATAACTTATCAAAATTAGTGGCAACCCAGTGAAGTTCTTCCACACTTTATGCAAGCAGGATGGCATCACCCATATAGGCTATCTAGACACATACCGTATGTCCTTCACTTTTCCCGCCCACTAAACACTGCCACCTATTCTCCCTGTTATTCCCTTATTCTTAGGTATATATTTGTGGTAACATTAGCGAGCCAGGGGAGATATGTCACTTCACTAGGTATAATAGTAACTATGTACAGAGAGAGAACAGACGAGGTGAGTCAGTAAGTCTGAGAGTGAAAACTGCGAGGACTCAGGGGGGTATATATATATTACCAGAGAAACTAGAATTTTTTACTACACACGTGAATGAAATGACGTAATGCTGGGGGAGCTTATATAATCTACTTTAATTCCAGATTACATAACACCTCCTCCCTAAAGAAATACATTTACAGGGGAAATTTCTATTACTTTAAAACAATTAGGCTACAGTCTAGACAAGCAATCTGCAATCACAGTTTCTTTCCCTTTAATATGCCTTATATCTAAAGGATATTCCTGAAGAAACAGACTCCACCTGGTCAATCTCTGAATTTTATCTTTAAATTTACTAAGAAACTTTAGTGGGCTGTGGTCGGTATAAATAACAATAAGATCTGGGCCTGAACACATATATAAAGACAAATTTTGCAATCCCAAAATCAGAGCCAAAAGTTCCTTCTCAATAGTTGAATAATTCCTTTGGGGTGGAGTGAACTTCTTGCTGTAATAAGAAACAGAATGTTCAATACCTTGGTCATCCTCCTGCAACAAAACTGCCCCAGCTCCTGTATCACTAGCATCCACAGCCATTTTAAAGGATTTATCAACGTTAGGGGTGGAAGCACTGGCTGACCAACAGGATAGCTTTGAATTTGTTGAAAGAGGATTCACATGCTTCATTCCACTCAAATTTAACTTCCTTTTTCAGAAGATCTGTGAGTGATGACACAAGGATTGAGAAATGTAGAAAAAACCGGCGGTTGTATCCTACCATACCAAGTATCTTTGCAATTCTTTCCTAGTCTTAGGTCTGGAAAGATCACTTATCACCTGAACTTTAGCCCCTGGTGGCACAACTTGTCCTTTACCAATCACATAACCAAGATATTGGACTTTAGCTTAACCAAATTCACATTTTGATAAATTTGCAACAAGATTAGCTTGAACCAAACGATCAAGAAAGTTACAGACACAGTATAGATGATCTGTCCAGGTGTCACTAAAAATCAATACATCAGCAATATCAATATACACAACACATCCTTCCAAACCCTCGGTTACAATGTTCATGAGTTTTTGAAATGTTGCAGGTGCATTTTTGATACCATACGGCATCACAGAACATGCAAAGGTTTTACCAAGAGTTACAAAACATGAGATATCCCTAGCACATTGAGTCATAGGTACTTGCCAATATCTTTTTAACACCTTAAGAGCGGGTGGAGGAGTATATTTGATGTGCCGCCCAGGGGGGTTTTACCGTAAACGAGCTTGTTTCCGTGCTCGTTTTCATGCATAAACAAGAGCCAGAGTGTAATACAAGTATGCTTCCCTGAAAGGGCGTTAATTCAGCTTTCCAATGACACCAGAACCATCCTTCTACGATCACTGCTTGTCTTGCAACGATCGTGCAACCGAAGGGCAAAATCGGTAAAATACGGTAATTTTCTTACATTATTACGTGTGAAACGAGTGAGAGAGGGTGGAGTACAAAGGAGTACTTCTCAGTAGCTCCACGGCCACCGTGGCGAGCGGTCATGAGGTAATCTACGCTCCTCCCACCGCTCCGCTCTCTCTCAGAGCACATTACATGCTCAAAATTGCACTCGACAATAGCCGTGACCCGCCACATAGGCCACATTTATTTCACTCGACAATAGCCGGGTGCCGCCAGTTAAGGGTTAACAAGTCAAACTTACTGATGTACTGTGCCTTTCCAATCCTATCTATACAACCTTCCATGCGAGGTATTGGGTAGGTGTCTGTTTTGGTGATTTGGTTAACACATCTATAGTCAATACAGAGCCGTTGTGATCCACCTGGTTTAGGAACTAAGGTGACAGGAGAACACCACTCACTTTGGCAGGGCTCAATCATCTTGTGGGAGAGTAGGTAGTCAATCTCCTTCTGGATCAGGGGAACCTTTAAGGGATTCACACGGTAGGCTGGCAGCTTAATTGGTTTTGCACCTCCAACATCAACATCGTGCATCAAAATGGTTGTTCTTCCTGGAGTATCTCGGAACACTTGATGGTATTTCTGGAGTAGAGCCGTGAATTCCTGCCTCTCCTCAGGGGTTAGATAAGATAACTTAGTCTCCAGATCACTCATGATAGCAACATTCTGCCCCATCGCTCAAGTTCATAGTGCATGGGAGTGCCTCACTTTCGGGTGCAGACGGGTTTATCAGGGTCTCTCCTGTGGTACAATTTTAGCATGTTGACGTGACAAAGTTGTTTGCACTTCCTACGATCTGGTATGGCAATAACGTAGTTCACATCACTGGCTTTCTTCTCCACTGTGTACGGTCCACTAAACTTGGCTTGAAGAGGTTGTCCGTGTATTGCCAGGAGAACTAGGACCTGATCACCTGGCTGAAACTGGCGTACTCTTGAGTTCTTGTCATACCATGTTTTATCTTCTGTGCAGTTCCCAAATTCTCTCGAGCTAGCTGGAATGCTGTTGATAACCGCTCCTTAAAGTTCGTCACATATTCCAGCAGGTTGAATTCCTCCGATTCCGACAACCAGAACTCCTTCAACAACTGCATAGGACGTGGGAAAGTGTAATCAAAAAGAGAAAGTTGCACCACTCGTTCCCATTCCTCCCTTTGAGACGCCATTCACTCGGATGTTGGTTGATATTGTAGGACCTCTTCCCAAGACTTCTTCAGGGCTTTCCTATTTGCTGACACTCATTGATATGGCTACTCGTTATCCTGAAGCAATCCCTCTCAGAAATATTTCGGCCAAGAATGTAGTGAAAGAAATGCTTGGGTTCTTCATCAGATTTGGATTGCCTAAGGAAGTACAGTCAGATCAAGGGAGCAATTTTATGTCCAACGTTTTTAAGCAGTCTTTGAAAGAGTTGGGCATCCTTGACAGGTGTGACAAGATTTGCAATACCAGGAAACATCCTTGAAAATACCTGTCCAGTAAAAATGCTTCAAAATACGGGCTGCAGTCTTTCTCACTCCCATGTGTCCTGCCAAACTGGAGTCATGAGCCACCCTAAGTATATCCTGCCTACAAACTCGAGGGATGACAATTTGATGCACTACCTCCCATTCACAGTCTGCTGATGACGTTGGGGGTCTCCACTTTCTCATTAATACTCCTGACTTAAAATAGTAACAAGTAGAAGCACTGACTGACTCTTCCTCACTACAAGCTGAACTAGTTAAACCTTCCAACTCTGGGTCAGCCTGTTGCAACTCTACCAACTCACGAAGTGACAAATTATCCACACTGCAGCAAACTGCCTCATCCTCTGAATGGTTTAAATTTGCAAGGAAAGTATCAGCCAAGAGAACATCATCATCTGCATCATCCTCTAAATCACTAGTAACTTTAGATTTTGCCCTAGTGACAGCACATGCAGGAAACACATCAGAGGAGCCGTCCTCGACTCCAGCCACCGGCTCACTAGACAACCGAGGAGCTGGACAAACCCGACCACCAGCAATGTCGTTGCCAAGGAGAAAAGTCACACCAGACATAGGGAGTGACTCAACCAATCCTACCATAACTGGACCTTGAACAAAATCAGACTCAAGATTCACTCTGCACAGAGGGACAGACAAATAATTACCCCTAAACCCTGCAACATTACACTTTCACCAGAGGAATTATTAGAGCCTAAAACACTGGTCACTAGTAGGGATTGGCAAGCACCTGTGTCTCGTAAAATGTTAACAGATTTCCTGTCACTGCCATTAAGTGAACTGACAAAACCATCAGACAGGAAATTTGCATAGGAACTCTTGAGAGTGTCACCCACATCACTGCTCAAAAAAGGAGCTTACGTTACCCTTCAAAGCACTCAAAGCAGATACTACAGAATTACTGCTCGAAAGAGGAGCTTTATCAATAGAGCTTACGTTACTCTCCAAAGCGCTCAAAGCAGGTGAAACAGTCATTTATAAGACATTGGGAACTCTGAAGAGTGGACACCAGACCAACTGACTGAACATTTGCAGGTTTATTATTATCATCATGTTGTTTCTTAAAACCTTTCTCAGCAACATGACCTAGTCTACCACAATAATTACATTTCTTTTTAGAGAAGTTAGAAGTGGAACTAGTATTTCTTTCCTGAGAAACATTATCTTTACTCTCCTTCTTTACACCTGTACTCTGAGAAGAGGATACATATTTACTCTCATATATCTTTATTTGATTACCTGTATAATGTTTGTGAGTGAGAACATACTCATCAGCTAAAATTGCAGCATCAGAAACAGTGTCTACCTTTCTCTCATCAATATATAAAGTTACATCCTTCCTGACACATATTTTGAAGTCCTCCAATAAGATAATCTGCTTAAATTTATCAAAGTCAGCATTTACATTCTTAGAGTTTAACCATTGATCCAACAAATCTTCTTTAATTTTTGCATACTCAACATGAGATTGCTTATCCTGCTTGTAAGTGGTTCTAAATTTAGCTCTGTAGGCTTCAGGAACAAGCTCATAGGCTTTAAGAATCAGGCTCTTAACTACATCATAATTATCAGACTGCTCCTGAGACAAAGATGCATAAGCGACTTGAGATTTACCAGTGAGTACACTCTGAAGGAGTATTGGTCAATACTGCTTGGGCCATTTGAAACCGTTAGCTGCCTTCTCAAACAATTGTAAGTATTTTGTTACATCAGATTCATTAAAGACAGGGACAAGTCTAACATTTTTGGCCACATCAAAATGATCAGGATTAGATGACCTATTTACATCCTGTTTCATATGGTTCTCATGGTCTAACTTGGCAATTTCAATTGCCTGTTGTGCCTGTGCCTCAGCTTCCCGAGCACGAGCCTGTGCTTCAGCCTCCTGAACACGAGCTTGAATCTTTGCAAGTTCAATTTGCTTATTCATATTTGTGTCAACTGAAGGAGTTATATTAAACAGTTTCTGATTAATCATGTCAACAATTTGATCTTTATGAACACTTGAAGGAGGAGCAAGCTGCAAGTATTGTGCAAGAACTGAGTTCATTTTTAGTCCTACTTTTTACCTCAACAACTGTCTTAACATTCTCTACAAAATCTTTAGCTTCCTCAAAGGTAGAAATAGTAGAAGACATCATGAAAATTTAAATATCACAATCACAAGCAAATAAATTAATATATTATTAAACAAGTCCTGAAGATCCGGGGTCAAGGTCGCCAATGTTATGTTTTAGGGCGAGGTGAAATGACACAAACAATAGACTAAATATGAAATTCATGACTGATGTCAGAACCCTCTCAAAATATCCAGGTTCAAGGAAAACTAGATTAAAAATTCTTAGTTTAAATAAACTAAGTATTGTAATGTAACAATAAAATCAGTCTCTTCAGGACGAAATATAGGAATATATAATGCACTAAGATTATCAGAAAATATGCAAGCGAAAAATTAAATAAATATATACCTTTACTGACGCAATGCAAGGTAAAAATAGCTATATCACATAGGAATTAATATTTTTTTTCAAAATCACTGGAAATGGTTAATATCTGTTTAATGAGTTAATTAAGGAAATCCACACAATATTAATACAAGCAATACAAGTAATTAATCCAATTATTTAAATGTGAGAAACACTAAACTAACACTTGCGAAAATATTCCTTCTGAAAATTACAATAAGGGGTAACTAAATTAATCTGATCAAATTCACAAACTTGGAAACTAATCACAAATTAATTATTGCTTTACACTTATAACATTAATAAGTGCAATCAAAAGGAAAAACAAAATAATTTGAATTTACAGAACACTCAATGATAATTAATTATTATTTGATCACTAGATTAACTTATAACTAATACACAACAATATCACTAAGAATAATAATAGGCTATGCTATGGGACACACTTCTATACTCAACTCCCCTATCACAGAACAGGAATGCAGACTGATTAATCGTTTGAAGGTAGCCAGGAGAGATATTTCACTTCACTAGGTATAATAGTAACTATGTACAGAGAGATAACAGGTGTGATGAGTCAGTAGGTCTGAGAGTGAAAACTGCGAGGGCTCAGGGGGGTATATATAATGTCACCGGAGAAACTAGCAATTTCTAATACACACGTGAATGAAATGACGTAATGCTTGGGGAGACAGACTGAATCCTGACAGGTCTAGAACTCTCGAGAGTCAAACACATGAGTGGGAAACTTAACTATTTTACTAACCTGGCTTATATAATCGATTTTAATTCTGGATTACATAACAATATTGTTACGACCGGGACTACGAATAAAACAAGGGCACTTAATGATTGGACTAGTAATAGGGCACTATGCAACAACGGTACGCTAGATCCAAACCCTCGAACATATATGCCGGCGAACAAAACACCTATACCCTCCAGGGTTAATCTGCGATAGTGGGGTATCCTTAACTGGGCATAAATGTACTCTACTTCAGGCTAACCGGCACTGGTCTAGCCTGCTAACAAACAAGATGCAAGTTACGTTAAAATGCATAAAAAGGAATCTATGGAAAGATCAATTAAATCACTGCAAGATTTAAAACAATAAAAAGATGCTTCAATACAGTTACTCTAAACAACAATAAACTTTTCACTCCTATCTGGAAGAAAGTGAAGTATAGTCCTACAGCATAGACCTGGAAACTTCTGAAGAAAGTCTGATGCTCATAAGATGCTCGTACTGATCTTGAACTATATAAAGACAGGAGGCAGGACACCACACGTGTAAATCGAATACACTAAAAGATAGGACATATAATGTTAACTGACACGAGAATACTATAAATGCGCAACGGTAGCAATGCTCGACACTAAAAGAAGTACTTCCTCATCAACGAAACAGTCTGCTATGGTTGTGCGGCTCAACAACAACCTAGACTAATAAATGCTGTGAATAATAATGCGCACATATCAAAGAGCTTATATTAATACTAACAAGTGTCTACTCGATTAATAATGTCTAGCTGGGATACTCTAGGTAAGGAACTGGGGTTGAGCAAGACAGACTCGTAGCCTAGCGATGTCCTTAAGACTGCATCCTTTAAGTTACGTTAATTGACTAGGGGGCTCTCTCGATAGATCCAGATCACAAGTATCTGGTTCTATCCTGACGATCCTCTAAAGACAAGCAAAGAGGCAGCAAAGTGTGGAACTGGTACAGGCCAAAACCCTCAGTCAACACAATGCTGCACTCGCAAAGGACATAACCGAAAAGACAACCCAGGCTACCACATGACCGGTCGAAGTCGTGTAGGTATAAGCAAACCGTACACACATCGGAGACAACGACTACAGTTACCTTATCCGAGTCTAACATTAAATGAAAGAGCAGAAACACTAAATCAATAATGGAGACACACAAAGTCCTTAACCTATACTAACTAAGAACCCTCAAACCTATTCTAAGTACATGTAAATATCTCTGAGCACGGCGCATGCAATACAATGGGCCGGCTATGAAAACCGTATGCAGAACCCAAGGGGAGTGTTGTGCAGTTAATAAAGGTTAGAGTATGGAAAGAGAGAATCGAGTGAGAGAAACAGTGATAAAGGTGGTGATCGGGAGAGAGTATGCAAAGGGATGTTAGAATTATGCGCGCCAAGCCTGTCCTGATGAGGACTGCTCCTGGGGACCCTCATGGAGGAGGGAAGTTACACAGGAGACCGCAAAGGCGCGATGGTCGGCCAATCACGGGCCGAGACGTCACAAGACAGCAGGCGTCATATGACACAGCCAGACATGCCGTCCAATGGCGAGCGAGAGGTAGGAATGCATCCGTACATACAAACACTTACTACCTCCTCGCTCTGAAAGTCTTTCTCATTCACACGCTGGTACTATTATCACTACTGTTGATATAAAATATAACCCGTTGTCACAGACGAAAACAAGGACCACTACTGGACTGTCTGTGACAGTGCGATTACTAGGAAAGAAAGGACAACATTCTCTGATAACTGTAGCCTATTTCGATGTCCCTGGCGAGCGCTAGTGGCCAACGAGAGGCGATTCTGCCAACGCTGGTAGACGTCACAATATATATATATATACATTATATATATATATATATATATATATATATATATATATACAGTATATATATATATAAATTTATATTAATTTATATATACTGTATATATAAATGTATATATCTATCTATCTATCTATTGCCTGACGCCGTGATCCCCGAAGGGGTGGCCACGAACGAACCGCCCCCATGCACCTCTGTCCCCAGTCAGTCGACGCCCCTCCCCCCAACCAGCACCGCCTTCGTTCATGTAGTTCCTCACTCCATCCTTTCACCTCATATTCGGTCTACCTCTCCCCCTCTGTCCCTCCACCTCGCTCTCGTACACCCTCTTAGTCATTCTCTCGCTTTCCATACGTTCCATATGGCCGAACCATCTCAAGTTGTTCCTTTTCACACTTTCCAGCACATCTACCTCCACACCACACCTCCTTCTTACTTCCTCATTAGTCTGTCTATCCCTCCATGTAACTCCGCACGCACTCCTTAAGTAATTCATTTCCACTGCTCTCACTCTTGGTCTGAGTCTCTCAACCAACGTCCATGCTTCGCTTCCGTAAGTCAGTGTCGGGATTACCACACTGTCATGCAAGGACTTCTTCACTTCCATACTGACCACCCTATTTCTTGTTACTGCTTTTAGCGTTCCTACAACCCTCTTCCCCTGTTGTACCCTCTCCCGCACCTCTTCATCCATAGTCCCATCTTTACTCAACACACTGCCCAGATACTTAAAAGAGTTGACGATCTCCATAGCCTGACCGTTCAGCTTCACCTCACACTCTGTGACTTCACCCCTTTCGAAGACCATAACCTTGCTCTTCCCCGTATTTACCTTCAAATTCCGTTTTTCGCACACTGTTCCAAACTCATTTACCAGACCCTGCAACTCCCATTCATTATCACTCATCAGAACTGTATCATCCGCAAACAGCAGTATAGGTAGCTTCCACTCAATTCCCTCCCTTTTCAGCGATACACCAACATCCACTGCTCTTGATAGTATTTCTTTCATAACTCCATCCATATATACAGTAAACAACCACGGGGACATCACACACCCCTGTTTCAAACCAACATTCAGGTCAAAGAACTCGCTCTGCTCACTCTCCACACGTACTGCCGCCTTTGCACCCTCATACATGCTCTTCACTGCTTTCAGCAACTTGCCCTCTACTCCGTATATTCTAAGTACTTTCCACAAACCTTCTCTATCCACTCTGTCATAGGCCTTCTCCAAGTCCATAAAGGCAACATACACCTTTTGTTTCTTCTCCAGATACTTCTCCACAACACAATTCAGGGTAAAAATCTGATCTACACATCCTCTTCCCTTCCTAAAACCTCCCTGCTCGTCGCCTATCCATTTCTCCGTTCTCACTCTCACTCTCTCAATCACTACCCTACTGTATACCTTCCCTACTACGCTTAGAAGACATATTCCTCGGTGGTTACCACACACTCCTCTTTCCCCTTTGCCCTTATATAGGGGGACTATTATGCCAGTCTTCCAGTCATCGGGTGCACTCCCCTTCTCCCATGCTAGTTTGCACATTTTCCATACCCATTCTATCACTATCTCACCACCATACCTCAACATTTCCCCACACACTCCATCTGTTCCTGGTGCTTTCCCCAACTTCACTCTTTTCATGGCTTCCCACACTTCTGACCTCCTGATCCCCACCTCCTCCTCCACTACTTCTCTTCTTCTCCCTCCCATACCATATAAATATATTATATATATATATATATATATATATATATATATATATATATATATATATATATATATATATGTAAAGTACTTTACATTTATCCGCATTGAAACACATTTGCCAAATTTGAGCCCAGTGTGGCAACTTATCTAGATTTTGTTGGATATCTTCAAAATGTTTATTTGGGAGTATGCTATTTGTAATGTTTGTATCGTTAGCAAACTTTGATATTGTACAAGTGAGACCCTAATCTATGTTGTTAATGTAAACTAGGAAGAGAACTGGCTCCAGTACTGATCCCTCGGGTACCCCACTACTTACATCGATCCATTTGAATGCTTTACCGTTTATGACTAGCCTACTCTTTGCTTTCTGTCACTGAGCCAATTTTCTATCTATTTCAACACACCGTTTTGTATTCCATGCGCTTTTAGTTTTATCAATAAACGTTTGTGGGGAACTTTGTCAAAGGCAATATTCATTAATGATATCCTCAACTGCACCTCTAGTCCTATCCACTGATATGCTGATGACTACCTTACAGTTTTCAACTAGCTTTTCACAACAACCCAGCAAGCAATCACTCCTAAAGTCATGTGACAAGACCATAGAATTCCTATCATCTGACCTATCAATAATTTATGATTGCGGCAGAGAAAATCTTGTTAGTTTCAATGCCTCAAATATACAATTTAGCCTTCTATCTATCCGTCATAATCTTCCACAAGACTATCAATTACTCTCCAATAATACACAATTAATCAACCCTTCATTTTATCTCAAATTAATTGGTGTATCTTTTTCGCCAATTAAAGCATCATATGTGTTTCTAAACCTGGCAATGATAGGGATTTTGAAAAAATTGCCAGGTTTAGAAACACGTATGATGTTTTAATAGGCCAACACATGCTATTAATTGTGCACGAAACGGAAATAATTCTTGTAAATAATAGTTGAAGTTTCATCATTAGGTACAATTGAGTGACATTTTGAGTTATCATACAGTCTGTATTTTCATATTATTTCATAGCATTTATTGAGTTTATAATTATATAAGGCTTCGATTATTTGTTACTCAGTCCCTCATGTTTTTTCTTCATATGAGACTGTTGGTGTCATGGTGAGTTCTGATTTGTTTGTGACAATGTTCCTTACTTTCATCTTGGAAATTAATATCAACATTTCTACTTGCTTTTGATTCATACAGTAAAGTAATTAAATTGTACTAATTTGTTTGATTTGCGATTTCGTTATCGTTCGATGTAGTAGGATTTGACATTATTTTGTATTATAAAATAATTTACATTCTTTTGTAAAACTCTTAATTTCAATATTCTCGTATATGTTGATTGACTTTACTCAGCTTTGCCCTCAGATAATTACATGTATTCGCATAAATACTTTGGATGCTGTTTAACCGTTGGTTAAAGTGGTGATATAATTTTGCCATTACAGTGCACAATGAATACTATTTGGGTTGATAAATAAATAATAACATATTTGACATCTAATGTGTGTGTTTCTATTTTCGTCATCATGATGTTAAGCTAATTTGGAGTTAGACGTGGTCTAGCCATAGAGTATTTTCGTAATTTAAAGCTCGTGCCGAGTTGTGCAACAGTTTTTTATTTTATAATTTATTTTTAGATAAACAAATTGCCACGTGTTGAACAATGTGTAACCTTTTAGTGATCCCCTTTTTAGCAATATATACAGAGTTCGATTCAATGGTTAGGATCTGTTGGTAATCCTTTCCTGAGGATGGTTGCGTGACGTAGCCGAAAAATTTAATATACAATAATGATGTTGCAAAACGTATTCCTTCTCATTACAATATATATATATATATATATTAAGCCTGATCTACTATTGAACACTCTGAACAGCAGTGATTTAGAGGGCAAGCAACCACGAAGAGTAGCAGGACTATTGTTGCTTAACTTCCTTTCTAATAATTTGCTTTCTCCTTTGTACTCTCTCTCTCTCTCTCTCTCTCGTACCACTATCATTACCCCTTAGTGTGTGCCGGTAAGTAAATCCATAACCCGTAGAGAGTTACCCAGGAAAGTCAACATTAGAGGAGAGAACATTAATAAATACTAAGAGAGATAATAAACCATTAATTAGATTAGAAGAACCTGTCTTCGTGGCGCAATGCATAAGTGTGTTGATTTTCGGTGTGAGCGTCCTGGGTTCGAATCCCCGGACTGCCACATGTATTTGTTGATATCATTAATCGAGTTTATGAGTAAAGTTGGTTGGTGGAGAGAACATAATAATCTAAACTTTGTTTCTATTCGTGTGTTTTTCGTGGTGATGATTGTTATGTCCAGAGGGATAAATAATATAACTATCTACGAATAAATAATGAATAACTGACATTTTGCAGGATCATAACCATAACATACCATATAAATGTTAAGTCATGCACCTGGTACACATACAGTGCCAAGCTGGGTTGAGTTATGTACCACAACTGGATGTCGAAAATTAATGGTAATGCCCATGTTCAGCAACTTGATAACATCGGATGACCTTAAAACTGGATGTCGCAAATTAATGGTAATGCCCATGTTCAACAACTTGATAACATCGGATGACCTTAAAACTAATGACCAGCAACGAAAAATAACTTATAAGAGCATTAGCCTATAATTCATGATCTTTCCCTTTACAACATTTGACCATCTTCATGTCGCAGTAACTGTACTGTATGTGACATGCTACATTTTCCATCAAAACTGTACTGTATACCCAATTCTAAGACATTGTCACTTTGAACTATTTTTTGTTGTTCTATATGGATGAGGGAGACAAAAGGCAAAGCTGCCTGTGACGAGTGCCTCCCCCAGAGTTAAAAGAGTGACAGGGTCAAAATCAAGGAATGTTCGAGCCAAAATCCGGACACACAGAGTTTGAAACAATTTAAGTCATAGGATAAGGGAAAGATGGATTTACGGAGAGAGTTCCAGAGCTCAGCAGTTGAATAGAAGAATGATTGGGAGTAACGTTTCACTCCTGAGTTGGAGAGTTGTAACCATTAGCCTACCTAATCAGTTTATATTGTTACAAATGAGCGAGTAATTATGGTTGCATTATTTGGCATTCAAATTATATTTGACGGCCAATCCAAAATCAGTGTCTTTCAATATTAAAACACTTGGCTGACAGTGGTATGTCGAGTGGCCTCTGAAGGATTAAATATATACAAAAATACTGGGCAAGCACCATTTTCTTGGACTTCGATGTAATAAAGTAGGTGGAGTAGATAGAATATATATATATATATATATATATATTTTCTTTAATACATACGAGGTTGAAAGAAATGGCAATTTCTGCGTTGGAAATTTTATTATTCAAAGTTTCCAGGTCTCTGATGAGTTTTCGCTGGGTGGCAGGAAGTAGATGAAGGAGATGAGCAAAATTCATGGTGGTACAGGGTTACATAAATGTACATGATGATACAGGATATACGACGCGTTTCACTGGACAACCAGCATTATCAAGTAAGGAAGGAATGATATAAAAGGTAAACAGGAAGGGTATATATAGAGGGTGGAGGATCAGAGGAGGCGGAAAACAGGGGGCAAAAGTCTGCTATTGGTGGAAGCGTAAACTAGGAGAGAGAAAGGGGTTAACCGCTTCACGCATGCGCACTGGATGCGGGATGGTGGTCAGTAGGTGGGGTCGAAGCTGATTGGCTGCGTGTCGAGGGGCGTGGCCTAAGTTGTGTGGCGCCTGCAGAAGACGAAGCTGAAGGAGGTAGCGCGGGGGGCTGCGTCAAGGGCACCGGGGGGCGAGGAGGGGTGTTAGGTCCTGTAGGGTAGTGCCTTTTGGCAGAAGGAAGGATCTGAAGGTCCAGAGTTTGGTTGTTGATGTTGGGATGTAAGGCTTGGATATATAAAGCTTCGAGTATAGGTAATCTCCTTGGGTCACTTTCTTTATCGAGTATGGTGGTGTGTTTCTCTAACTCGTTGCGTGTGAGGTGAGGGTGGTTAGGGGTGAGATAGTGGTCTTTGATGGCTCCAGCCTGAAGGTGAAGAGTTAACCGACGTGAAAGACGAGTCTGCGTCATACCAATATAGGAATGAGGTCCACAGTCCTCATAATTACAGGTATGTTGGTAAATGACGTGATCGTCGGTCATCAGGCTCTTTATCTTGGTGGAGGCTGGTTTGTTGCGGAGAACGAGGTTGGAGGTCTTGGGGGATTTGTAATAAATTATTAATTTGATTTTGTTTTCCGGGTTGGTTGGGTGGACATGCTTGGAGATTATTTCTTTTAAGACGGCCTCGTCATTTTTGTGTTCAGAGGACATGTAATTGCGGTAGAAGATCTTAATTTCATTGGGGGGGTCAATGTTGGGAGGGCTTTGGGTGTACCATTTTTCAAGATGGTGGTTGATGGTGCTGGAGATGTCGGAGTTGGAGTATCCGTTATTTACTAAAACTTGGGATAGTCTTTCTAGTTCCTGGTGGGTGTCGGCCCAGGTAGAGCAGTGCGTGAGGGCTCTCCTAACATAGGCGGAGATGGAGGATAGAAGATAACGGCGGGGGCATTCACTATCGCCGTTGAGACATTGTCCTGTGTTAGTAGGTTTAATGTAGACGGTGGTTTTGAACCCATGGTCGTTCAGAGCTACGAGGATGTCGAGGAAGGGGAGTTGTCCATTGTTAGATTTTTCAAAGGTGAAGTTAAGTCCGGAGGAGGTCATGAAGCGACGCTGGAGTTCCTGTAGTTCGTGGAGGTCCTTGATTTGCACGAAGATGTCATCCACGTATCTACAGTAGACGGCTGGTCGTTGGGCAGCTAGGAGCTCTTCCTCGATGGTACCCATGAAAAAGTTCGCAAAAAGAACTCCTAGGGGGCTGCCCATCGCCACACCGTCTATCTGCTTGTACATGTTGCCCCGGGGGCAAAGGAAGGGGGCCTCCTTGGTACATAGCTCCAGTAGTGTTTCAGGGCCTTCTCCGGGATGTCCAGTGTAGGTGTATCAGGGCAATGATAAATTCGACGTAGAATCATGTCAATGGTCCTATCCACTGGCACGTTGGTGAACAGGCTTTCTACGTCGAGAGAGGCGATAGTGTGGTTGTTGTTACGGGGGGCGTCTCGTAAAATTTCCAAGAAATCGTGGGCTGAGTTAAGGTTGAATTGGCTGGGCACGTAGGGGGTGAGGAGGTTGTTCAGGGCATTGGCGATCTGGTAGGTGGCAGTGGGGATCTGGGAGATGATGGGGCGGAGGGGGTTCCCAGGTTTGTGTGTTTTGATGGTTCCGTACGCATGATTCTACGTCGAATTTATCATTGCCCTGATACACCTACACTGGACATCCCGGAGAAGGCCCTGAAAACACTACTGGAGCTATGTACCAAGGAGGCCCCCTTCCTTTGCCCCCGGGGCAACATGTACAAGCAGATAGACGGTGTGGCGATGGGCAGCCCCCTAGGAGTTCTTTTTGCGAACTTTTTCATGGGTACCATCGAGGAAGAGCTCCTAGCTGCCCAACGACCAGCCGTATACTGTAGATACGTGGATGACATCTTCGTGCAAATCAAGGACCTCCACGAACTACAGGAACTCCAGCGTCGCTTCATGACCTCCTCCGGACTTAACTTCACCTTTGAAAAATCTAACAATGGACAACTCCCCTTCCTCGACATCCTCGTAGCTCTGAACGACCATGGGTTCAAAACCACCGTCTACATTAAACCTACTAACACAGGACAATGCCTCAACGGCGATAGTGAATGCCCCCGCCGTTATCTTCTATCCTCCATCTCCGCCTATGTTAGGAGAGTCCTCACGCACTGCTCTACCTGGGCCGACACCCACCAGGAACTAGAAAGACTATCCCAAGTTTTAGTAAATAACGGATACTCCAACTCCGACATCTCCAGCACCATCAACCACCATCTTGAAAAATGGTACACCCAAAGCCCTCCCAACATTGACCCCCCCAATGAAATTAAGATCTACTACCGCAATTACATGTCCTCTGAACACAAAAATGACGAGGCCGTCTTAAAAGAAATAATCTCCAAGCATGTCCACCCAACCAACCCGGAAAACAAAATCAAATTAATAATTTATTACAAATCCCCCAAGACCTCCAACCTCGTTCTCCGCAACAAACCAGCCTCCACCAAGATAAAGAGCCCGATGACCGACGATCACGTCATTTACCAACATACCTGTAATTATGAGGACTGTGGACCTCATTCCTATATTGGTATGACGCAGACTCGTCTTTCACGTCGGTTAACTCTTCACCTTCAGGCTGGAGCCATCAAAGACCACTATCTCACCCCTAACCACCCTCACCTCACACGCAACGAGTTAGAGAAACACACCACCATACTCGATAAAGAAAGTGACCCAAGGAGATTACCTATACTCGAAGCTTTATATATCCAAGCCTTACATCCCAACATCAACAACCAAACTCTGGACCTTCAGATCCTTCCTTCTGCCAAAAGGCACTACCCTACAGGACCTAACACCCCTCCTCGCCCCCCGGTGCCCTTGACGCAGCCCCCCGCGCTACCTCCTTCAGCTTCGTCTTCTGCAGGCGCCACACAACTTAGGCCACGCCCCTCGACACGCAGCCAATCAGCTTCGACCCCACCTACTGACCACCATCCCGCATCCAGTGCGCATGCGTGAAGCGGTTAACCCCTTTCTCTCTCCTAGTTTACGCTTCCACCAATAGCAGACTTTTGCCCCCTGTTTTCCGCCTCCTCTGATCCTCCACCCTCTATATATACCCTTCCTGTTTACCTTTTATATCATTCCTTCCTTACTTGATAATGCTGGTTGTCCAGTGAAACGCGTCGTATATCCTGTATCATCATGTACATTTATGTAACCCTGTACCACCATGAAATTTGCTCATCTCCTTCATCTACTTCCTGCCACCCAGCGAAAACTCATCAGAGACCTGGAAACTTTGAATAATAAAATTTCCAACGCAGAAATTACCATTTCTTTCAACCTCGTATGTATTAAAGAAAATTTATTACCTGGCTTTACTAACATATATATATATATATATATATATATATATATATATATATATATATATATATATATAATAGCGTGATTTTCATATCAGCTTGGCTATTGGTTGAGGTGAGTTCTTTCAAGACTGGAGATTTCAGAATCATACAATACATGCATATAAACAATAGAGGCTATACTGTATATATAACACGGAGATAACATTTTAAGAACAGTTTATTAAAATCTTAAGTTATAAGCACATTTATATCACAGATTATATGGTTATAAAGTAGATACGTAATACAAAACATAAATATTACTATTTGAGTACGATCGAGGATCTAGGCAGGACTCAGGCATATACTAATTACTTAATGTGCCTCTTATTATATATATCACACTCATATATTTATGAAGAGACTGAAACGTTAAACACTATTATGTATAGAGTTACTATATAGATATGATACTATACTCATACTAAAAGTGACGAGATATATGATCTATGTAAGAGGTTCAAAGAACTTGAGACGGTGTTTAAACCTTTTAGTTGTAAAAGTCGAATAGTATGCTACAGACTAATACACCAAGGACGCCTATTTACAGAGTGCCAGTTACGGTATCTCGCAGGGCCCTGAACTAGCCAAGTGACTTTGGAAATGCCAACTCCCACTTGGTAGTCTTACTTGAGTGCGGTTTTAATAACAGAATTTTGAAGTGTGGGTATGCCCTCGTACTTCAGCCTTCAATTATTAAAGGTGCAGCTTATTCAAGACTCAATATTAGTGATGGAAATGCCAACTACTAATAACGATCCCTCAATAGGGAAAATAACTCCTCAGACTAGTAGGTCTAGGTATGCCTTCTGTCACCAACTGAATGTGAGGGTAATTTTAGGACTTGGTAAGTTGGAATGCCACTGCTTACTAACACCTGAAATTGCTTACTCTGTACAGATTTCCCCAGCATAGTGATGACGAATACTGCGAGGTTCTTGTTCACTCCTTGAGTGGAGCAAGGTTGCGAGCGAGCGTGCATTCCCTTGTTGATGTGGGGAGCCCTTCTCACCCTGGTGGAAAGATTATCTGTTTCTGTTTTTATCATAGTGCGTAATTATAAGGGAGCAATATATATATGGGGGCGGTTAGTTCGTGGCCACACCTTCGGGGATCACGGCATCAGGCAATAGATAGATAGATAGAATATTATATTTGCTACTGTTATAATAGAAGGACAGTAATAAGGGGCTTATAATGATATCATAGAAAAAGGACAAGAGGTTGTGGTTCGCAGTATAATAATAGAACAATAGTATAAGAATAAAGTATTCTGGTGGTCTTGGGAATCACGGGTGAGCGTATTCCGTTTACAATTACATGGTAAGCAGAAACAAGTGAAGGCTAGGGTACACAATGGTAAAGTAGAATAGTGTATTTGGATTATAGTGAATAGAGTATATAGGCAAATGTACTTTAGTTCTCATGATTAATATTATCATAGGTTAAGAGCGGCCTAGGCGGTAATTTCTATGTACCGCCCAGCTCTTTTTTTTTACCCTAAATAGGGTTGTTTCCATGCTCATTTTCATGCATAAACAAGACCCAGAGTGTAAAACAAGTATCTATCCCTGAAAGGGCGTAAACAGAGCTTTCCAATGGTACCCGAACCATCCTTGTACGACCACTGGTTCTCTTGCAACGATCGTGCAACACGAGTAAACAAAAACTAAAATAAGGTAATTTCCGTACATAATTCCCTGTGTAGCGTGTGAGAAAGGGGGAGAAGGGTGGGATACAGTTCAGTAGGTCCACGGTGGTCGTGGGGAACGGTCATAAGGTTACTACGCTCGTCCCACCGCTCAGCTCTCTCTCTCAGCAACATTACGTGCTGAAAATGGCACTCGACAGCTGTCGTGCACCGCCACATATTCCAAATTTATTTCACTCGACATATGTTGCGCGCCGCCAGTTATGGGTTAATAATTATTGACAAAGCTAAGGCGGCAACCACTAATAATTTGGGTTTGCTAAAGACAGGAATTATAGCCTATATTGATGATGTTTATCTTCACTATTGAACCTGGCTATGCATAGCTGCAATGACATACACTTACACACTAATGTTGTAAAAGACTCGTATTAAATTGCAATAACCTGTTACTGTATAATATATGAAGATGAATAATCTAGCCTTTACAAACACCATTATCGATAGTAATTATACTAGCATGTATTTACCGTTGCGAACGTATAATGCTGACATCCTCTCACTCTAACTGGTGTAGTGATTAGCGTCTTGGACTTCCACCCAGAAGCTCCCAGGATCGCGCCTACGCTCGGCGCAGTAATGGTTTTTCACAAGCACTGAGTCGTTATCATCCCTCATGAGCAAGGGGATGGGGTAATAGTACAGAACCCCAATTGAAATACACCTAATCGCCCTTATTGGGTTATCCTTAGCTCGCTTAGCATGTGCTAGCTTTATGAACTATTTTTATTATTATTATTACTATTATTATTATTATTATTATTATTATTATTTGTATTCTGCCAGTCATGACATGGCAACAGCACAGCATCAAACATCTGCAGACGTCAATGTAAATGCACGTTATTTTACTATACACTGAAAGAAAGAGAGGAAGCAGAAAAACAGACTTTAATAAACCAATGCATAGCATAAATCTGTGAGATTTAGTAGTAATCATGTATGCATTATGTTCAAACTAGCCGAAATGAAAGATGATCCGCTACATGTATGGGAGTCTTGAATCTGCTACAAGTTGATATAATGTTTTAGGTGACTTTGCTGTTTGACATTATATTAAATTGGACTGCACACGATTAGGGACTCTTAAGATATAAATACAGTGATAACAAAAGACAAATTTGCCAGCTAAAAGTTGATTATAGCAATATTTTTACTCGGAGGCTGTGGCTCCGATACATCAGCCACTAAACTGTTAGAGTAAAGCTTGTTTAAGTTGGAACTGTTGATTCTTGTACAAGTAGTCTTTCCTGGACAAACTGGCCCACATGATCAACAACTACTTTGGTAAAGTGAGCAGTTAGATACATTTAACATCTCCACACTATAACAAGCAACATCATTTGAGGTGAGACTGGAATCACTGAGCTATGTATAGAAAGCTGTATGTTACATGAATTGCTGCGTGCGTATTTCCGCTATATTAAGACTCATTCAGGCACTCCTGAATGATTAAGCAAGTGTCTGAATGAAATTAAATTTATTCAGCCAAAAACTGGAAGAAAATAACTTCAAAATGAAACCAGAACAAGTTTAGTAGCAATGCGTATTGTATCTCCTAAGGGTTAAGTGGAAAGAAGAATGAATGGATTATCCTAAATATAAAATATGTGGGCTAATCTTTGGAATCAATCACATCTTCGAATATGTAACCATTAATATATATATATATATTTGTTTTATGTATCTGTGGAAATATGAAGCAAACATGCAGTTTAAAGGATTGGCTCCTACACCACCACAACGATTAATTTATGGAACCAGGACGAATGGAGACTTTTACCTATTTCTAAGAACAGTAGACGAAATACACATACTAATTGAATTCATTAATATACTCACTAGAACACAATTTATTTGAATGTAGCTACATATGCAAAGTGGTATGTGTTTCTTGTATATTACCAGCTCAGCACAAATATATCGGCTTGACACACAGACCAAAAATAAGACCATTGGACAATTTTGACGTCCTGCTTGGTATGCAATACTATATACATAGATCGCCGGTACATATTTCTGGTCTCAGGTTCCTGTGGCTAGAGATAGGCCGATAAATTGATTTATAGATAGATGGTTAGAAAGATAGTTAAAGAAAGAGAGTTAGAGAGCCAAAACGTTGAACGGAATATTTATACACAAATACAAATCCATCCGTGTGCAAAATATGGTGCCCCATATATACCCATGATAGATGTGGTGGTCGAAAACTGCAGACAAATATGAAATGAGTGATGGTGACAGGTAATAATAGTATGAGGTGAGGGTAGTGGCCACGAAAAAAGAAGAAAAACACATTTTGAATTATGGCCGCGAGGAATAGAGACAAAAGTGATATGACATTTATGAACAACATGAACAGAAACTAATAATCTACAAGTAAATAAGGAGAACTTGGCACCTACAGTATGCTCCATATATACTTTTTATATATTATATATATTTATTAGGTCAATATTTAATTATTAAACATATAATTATGAGCTATTTGTTCAATTATATATTGTATACATTTTCTATTGGATAAATTAATTTATTCTGCTTCGCCTTTAGACATGATTTAGAACAAAACTATTTCATCCTAATGAATAAACTCAAGGAGAAAAATAGTCTACGTTACTGAATTAAATATTCGATACAATGTCGATGCAACGTGAAAGCCTAAATTACAAAGTAAACAACTGTCAAATATAACAACATGGAAATATAATACGGTAAAGAGAGATTAGGTAAAAATAAAGATGACAAGTATATGAAGAAAACGAGGCTATATTAGGGATGTGTTTGTTTATCAACGTAAAGAACGGTTACCAGAAGATAGAGAAGAAGTAAAAGGAAAAAGAAGGGAAGCATCTCAAGATATATTACAAGATTCAATCACCAGCTTAAGCAAGTGTCACACTATGCCAAATTAAGTGCCGACGCTCCACGACCTAAGGAATGGCGATATAAGGGGGAGACCACTGCCGAGTAACGTGGGTGATCGAGTGACGGGACACCCAAGGCGGGCACTATGGACGAGCACGCCGCCTAACGGCAAATGGACGGGGTTGAGCGGCAACCATGCAAGACCTAAGGGAAATAAATGACGCCGCCGGGGCGGCGTCATGTGCCGTAGCGCGCAAACTCGTTGGCGACAATGCTCCTGACGAGCGGCGCCTATAGGACGTAGGGCGGCTCCTATAGATACTACGGCGGCGATGGACAGCCACCCTGTCACACTGGACCCCTACTCTGTCACACTTGACTCCGATCGAGGCAAACCGGTCCGTCGGAGGCGACGTTTTTGTGTGTGTGTGTGTGTGTGTGTGTTGGGGGGGAGGGGGGGGAGCGTAATTAAGCTTTAGATCTAGGGAGGAAACTTAAAAACCTAATTTAAAGATTTATAAATGAGCAAATAAATACGCCAATCTCCCCTTAATTAAGTGGTTCTTTGAGTAATTGGTAAAACAAGGCCATCTATAGTTAACCCTTTCAGTACCGGTTACGTCTCATTATAGTCTGGCAACTATTAGGTGATTGTATTATGCTTACGAAGGACCTGTAACAATCACAAGACCTCCCACAGACCGTTCTTAAGCTGCATAAAATTGTCTAAGTAGGGCAGAACTAAGGCAAAACAGACGTCACCACCATTGAAAGGGTTTATAGATAGTCACTCGTTGATGGGATCAGATTAAGGGGACAGTGGTGATTTTTGGGAGTCTATTTATTTATATATTAATTTATTTTTAGTTTCCTCGCTACACCTCCATCAAGCTTAAAAAAAAAAAACCCAATACCCTCTATCAACGAGGTCCCGTGCGACATTGCCAGGTTGCGGACTCACGGTATGCCCTCACCCTATGATGCCGCCTGGGAGTTACCGGGTCGCTGTCTGACGGCGACTTACCTTATAGTGGCGTCTGACGCAGACAGGTCGACGCCCTTGTACCGTCTGACGCCTACTGGACGCCACCCACCTACCATCCCCATTCCATCCATTTCCTTGACCTCACTAGCCGCCAACTCAGATTAGGAGAATTGTTCGTGTCGAACTTTTCCTGAGGCCCCTGACGACCTCTCCCAACGTCTCTCTTGAGTTGGCGCCCACCCACGTTGCGCGGCAATGTAGAGAAAGACCTCATTACGACCCTTAAGTCGTGGAGCGTCGGCATTTAATTCGGCATAGTTTGACACTTGCTTTAGGCATACGAATAAACATTGTGGAAGTGGTTCAGAAGATGGGCCAAAGGAAGAGCATAAATATAATATCCTGCGACTTCCCTCTCGTATGATAAAATGAGAAAGATTCACCCAGATAGGCAAAATAAAAGCCAAGGAAGAAGACCGGAAAGAAACATTTGTTTGAATAAGTTGGACAAATTATAGTTTGAATTAGGTAATAAATAACTTATTAGTTATTATATCCGAAATGGGAGATTTTATGAATGAAATAACTGGAATAATAGTAATACAAAATAATCAATAGTCATAATTTTGATGTCCTCTTAATTATTGTAGGAAACAGCATCTTCATAATTTAATGCAACTGCTTAGACGTTATACCAATGGAGAATGTTTACAGCCTGTCAAATAAAATCTTTTAAATAATCCTTTTAAACAAATATTATGTTTATTAGTTCATGTACAGTTAAGAGAAATATTACAAATTTTAAGGGGAAGCAAGGAGGCAGCCAGCCAAAAGATGCTAATAACAAAATAAAGACTAAGATTTATATCCTCCGGCCTATCCAGCTACCCAGACAGGATGGACAATAACAGTGATGGGATGTGATGAGGGGATATTATGATCACTAGCCTGCCCAATATATCATCCTTAAGAGGGGGGGGGGGGTAGTTTTCTGGCACCCCTTCTCCTTCATGTTTAGCCCTATTAGTTTTGAGATTATTAGAAGTTCGCCCAATTCATTTGACAATTAATGACTTTCGCACCCTGTATTTGTCGATATTAAGACTATTCGTGCCATTTACTATGGGTTTCGGAGGCTGTGTGGTATCGTTTATCGGGAATAACTTATTAACAAACAGTTGGATCAGTATGATATTTTGACACAGCTTTTTTCACACCATCCCCTTATTTTTGTCAATATAGTGCATTACCAAAAGTGTAGAAATAAGCCACTTGTCTCTGTGTCACGAGGTTAAAGTCGCACATTAATGACTAATAAACGGACAAGGCTACCGTGGCTTACCTGTGAGAACCACCAAACCATTATTGCTCCTCCATCAAACACGGTAGTTATCAGCCACCACCCAACCCTATTATCACCTTTAATTTCAAGGTATCTGTCAATATCAAGTATAAATATACAAACAGTCTGTATTTAATCTCTCTCTACATAATGACCATATTCCATGGAGATATGAGTGTTTTAGTATTTCAGTTATTGAGGTGTTGAATAGGCTGTTAATTACTGGGACAATTCAATATAAAGTGACAATAGTGAATATGCAAGATAAATATATGACATAATTATTTAATAGATATATTTAGTTTATTCCTTAGTATATCGTCATTTATATAATGGACGAGTATACATATTAATATATAAATGGATAATTTTTATTAATACAAATAAACTGTCTTTTTTGATTAAATTCATTATAAACGAGAGAGAGAGAGAGAGAGAGAGAGAGAGAGAGAGAGAGAGAGAGAGAGAGAGAGAAAAGAGAGAGAGAACGGGGGGGGGGGGGGATACAATATATGTTTGTGTGGACAAGATTAAACATTTTGAATAAAGTGGGAAACTTGATGAAACAAAGTACTTCGAAGGACGACGCGTTGTTTAAAATCCATGTCCACTAGAAACGTTTCTCTGTTTTCTTATTGAACATGGTCCATATGATTTAGGAAGAACCTAAATTAAGAAAAACAAATAGTTGACATACTGTGAGAATAATGTATGCTTTCTGCGTCCCCTCACCTTTGTTTTAGAATGAATTATAGAGTAGATCAAGATAGTGGCAGTGGGTGTGAGAGGCTGTAATAGAGTAGATGGTCCGGTCCCTATCTCTTTCAGGCTATTTATCTTACCGTTTTATCCCTCTAATCTGTTACCAAGACAAATGGATTCCATCAACAACAACCACGGGAGGCTAGGGAAGGGAGAGAGAGAGAGAGAGAATCTGGATTTCATGTTCCAGGAATTGGTTACCTGGTAGATCGAATATCTTTGTACTGGGCTCCAGGCCACCCAGTACAAAGATCTCTGATTTACCAGTTTGCCAATTCGTAGACCATGAAATCCAAATCTGTCAACATCGTTTCCGCCAATGTAAGAGGGTTCACCACTACTGTTGGGAAGTTAACATACAGCTACATAAACTCTCAACTTCTCCCCGTCCGACCGTACTTCACTGATTCACTCACAGAGAGGTAATGAGGACCAAGGTTCTCCCAAGTTACTGTGATATAGGAAGTTGACTCAAAGCAGAGTTACCAAGGTCTTGATGATTCGCTCTAACAGTAGCAATATTTATCGTAGCCCAATTTCGACACTCCTTGACCATTCACATATGTTTGATATTCATTTCTAAAGTAACGAATATGCAAATTGCGTATCTGTGCATTTATGGACACAACATTTTTAGATAAGTCTGTTGTTTCCCCGCCTACAGAGTGTTAACTAGCTCCAATGATGTTGTGTTAATCAGAATGCATTGTAATGGTCGTCTGGAACTGTGGTGCAATTCTGCCACCCTTACCAAGTGTCCCACTATTGTTGCGTAAACTACTTCCCTTACCACACCCTGCCCTCGTTTTGTTGGCCCTGGTGCTTTTAAATATTATCAAATTCGTATAATTATGTTTAATGTTTCCTTTGTTTGTTAAAAAGCATTTCCTTGATTATTGTTGTCTTTGTTTTTCTCATTTAATATAGTGTTGACAATAAGACAATTTAAAAGTTTCCCAATTACACTCTAAATATGATTAATTTTTCAATTATATTATTCAATTATCAGCTAGATATTCATCCTATTGATATTTTGTTTCACCCGGTGTTTTATTGGCCCCTTTTTTCTGCCTGCTCCTCAAATGTTTTACGGATTGTGTGTGACATAACCATTTTGCAAATCCTGTAAATACCCCTGTCATGCAACATTTTCTAATAAAAATGTGAGCATAACTAATCTCTCCAACAATAATATTTGCATTTTGTGTCAAAGGATGTCTATTACTCTTGCTGTATTAAATGCCCACTTTGAATATTGATAATTACCTTTCTCCGTGTTGATTAAGCATACCTTATATATTTGTTTGCATGCGTATATACCTTTATATATATATACACTGTATATATATATATATAATTTTGGTCATATTTCTTTGTCTCGTGTTTTATGAAAATTCCATATCAATTACCTCTTTCTGCTATTCTCCCATAAAACTACTAAAAATTTGACTCTTCATTCTCTCTTTCTCACTCCAAATAAATTATCATATTGTCAGTGTCTAAATAGTGTTCTGGAACTTTTACCTGACTTATTTGCTTTCACGCTCCCCATGTTTAACTGTCCATCCGACTCTCTTGTTATATTTTCATAATATAGTGCATGCACACAATAGTTAATATTTCGTGATTGACTTGGCTATTATAATCTTGATAATATATTTAACATACAATTTTATGACTAATAATATATTCAGGATAATCAGTAATACAAATCTGGTGTTCATAAAGTCTTAGCACGATCAGCAGATATCTCGGAACGCCTTCTGAACAAACTATGTGTCTAGCACCTGTGGTTTGTTATATTCCATCTATCTATCTATCTATTGCCTGACGCTGTGATCCCCGAAGGTGTGGCCACGAACGAACCGCCCCCATGCACCTCTGTCCCCAGTCAGTCGACACCCTCCTCCCAACCAGCACCGCCTTCATTCATATACTTCCTCACTCCATCCTTCCACCTCTCCTTCGGTCTACCTCTCCCTCTCTGTCCTTCCACCTCTCTCTCATACACCCTCTTAGTCATTCTCTCGCTTCCCATACGTTCCATATGGCTGAACCATCTAAAGTTGTTCCTTTTCACACTTTCCAGCATATCTACCTCCACATCACACCACCTTTTTACTTCCTCATTCGTCTGTCTATCACTCCATGTAACTCTGCACGCACTTCTCAAGTAACTCATTTCCACCGTTCTCACTCCTGGTCTGAGTCTCTTCCCGAACGTCCATGCTTCGCTTCCGTAAGTTAGTGTCGGGACACTATCATGCAAGGACATCTTCACTTCCATACTGACCACACTATTTCTTGCTACTGCTTTCAACGTTCCTACAACCCTCTTTCCCTGTTGCACCCTCTCCCGCACTTCTTCATCCATAGTCCCATCTTTACTCAACACACTGCCCAGATATTTAAAAGAGCTGACGATCTCCATAGCCTGACCTTTCAACTTCACCTCACACTCTGTGACTTCATCCCTTTCAAAGACCATAACCTTGCTCTTCCCCACATTTACCTTCAAATTCCGTTTTTCGCACACTGTTCCAAAATCATTTACCAGACCCTGCAACTCCCATTTATTATCGCTCATCAGAACTGTATCATCCTCAAACAGCAGTATAGGCAGCTTCCACTCATGTCCCTCCCTTTTCAGCGATACACCAATATCCACTGCTCTTCCTAGTATTTCTTTTATGACTCCATCCATATAATTATACAGTAAACAACCACAGGGACATCACACACCCCTGTTTCAACCCAACACTCAGGTCAAAATACTCGCTCTGCTCATTCTCCACACGGACTGCCACCTTTGCACCCTCATACATGCTCTTCACTGCTTTCAGCAACTTGTCATATTAACTATAGAAATTAGAGACCTCGGAATAGTTTTGTAGTCATCACCTTCCGTCATAGGCTTACGTAGTGAATAAAGCTTGTGATCCTTGAAGGTTTGTTTGACATATGTGAGTTTAGATGAGGTATTTATATTAGGTGTAACTGTAGATTCTATACAAAATGTTGCATTTTTTGTTATTCTGAGGCTACGTTTTTGCAATGTTCGTCAATTCCTCCTGCACGATTATTTGCTCCATATTGGACTCTAAACAGTCATTCATCATGCTTAAATCCGAAACTGACTCTCATATTCTCACAAAAGATCCCTAGAAATGGCTTTCTTAGCCTGTGTCTTCAGCTTTATATTGCTTCTGTATGTACTGAATGCAGTTCATGTTGAATGTGATTGAACTGTTGGAGTGCGTATAACTAAGCGGTTCCTGTAATCAACTCAACCATGTTCATCAGTTTCGAACATTCACACCGAACATGATATACTGTTCTACCGCTCATCTGATAATTATCCACCATTGCAGTGAAGTATTAGAAGGCCATGGGGATGAGTTTCTTTGTTTTGTTTTTGTCTATGTGAGTGAGGGAGACACAAGGCATAACTGCCTGTAGCGAGTGCATCCCCCAGAGTTGAAAGAGTGACAGGGCCAAAATCAAGGGACGTTCGAGCCAAAATTCCTGGACACACCGAGTTTGAAGCAGTTTAAGTCATAAGAAGAGGGAAAGATTGATTCTGGGAGAGAGTTCCAGAGCTCAGCAGTTGAATAGAAGGAAGACTGAGAAAAATGTTTCACTCTTGGGTTGGAGAGTTGCACAGAGTTGGGGTGGGATTGTGTTGCAAGGCAGATATATACTACGTACCATACATTGAGGAGGTGGTATACACTGGGAAAGCATTGAGGAACACTGATTATTGTAGTAGCGATAGAATAGTGAGAGATGCAACATTGCGGCGAAGAGAGAGAGATTACAGAGAGTTGGTGAGTGGACGGGAGTTAATGATACGAAAGGCTTTCCTTTCTACTTTGTCTAGGATTGCGGTGTGAGAGGATCCTCACACATGTGAACAATACTTAATACAAGCACACACTTTGCCCCTGTACAGAGCCAGAAACTGTGCAGGGGTTAAGAACCCCTTGAGGCGGTTGAGCACACCCAGCTTATGGGAGGCTTCTTTATCAAGACTGGTAATATGGTCCTTCCAAGTGAGAGCTGAAGAAAAGGAGACACCAAGAATATTGAGAGAAGATGAAGGATTGATTTTTGTATTGTTGAAGTGTAAGAGATAGTCTTTTGGAAGTTCTGAACGGGTATTAACCCTTCTTTGGCGGCGCGCAACTTATGTTGTGTGAAATAAAAATGGACTAAGTGGCGGTTCACAACTTATGTCGTGTGCCATTTTCACCACGTAATGTTGCTGAGAGAGAGAGATAAGTGGTGGCAGGAGAATAGCAAGCGTATGACTGCTCCAGACCACCGCAGCGGACCTACTGACATGAATCCCACCCTCCGCCACCCTCACGCACTCGCTAAACAGGGAATTATGTAGGGAAACTACCTAATTACATGGTTTTTGCACTCGTGTTGCGCGATCGTTGCAAGAAAACTAGAGGTCGTACATGGATGGTTGGGGTGTCATTGGAAAGCTCTGTTTATGTCCTTTCAGGGATAGATATTTGTTTTACTCTCTGGGTCTTATTTAGGCATGAAAATTATCACGTAAACAACCCTATTTAGGGTAAAAACACCCCGCTGGGCGGTACATATAAATTACCGCCTAGGCCGCTCGTAAGGTGTTAAGATGAAGAAATTGGGTTTTGGAAGCATTAAAGGTAACAAGGTTTTCTCTGCCCCAATTGGAAATAGTAGTTAGATCAGATGATAGGTGTTGCATGGCTTCATTAAGTTTGTTTTTGAGGGATTGCTGGCTGGGGCGTTCTGGAAATATAATTGAGTAGTGTAAGGTAGAGTTGTCTGCATATGAATGGATGGTACTAGAGGTACAGTTTAGAAGATCATTTATGAAAATTAGAAAGAGAATGGGAGATAGGACAGAGCCCTGAGGAACACCGGAGTTGATATGATAAGGAACTGAGCGATGGCTGTCCACAACCGCAGCTATGGAACGGCCAGAAAAGAAATTAGAGACAAAGGCACAGATGGCCAATGTTTGCTAAAGATACGCTATTGTCGGCATTCTACGCATTTAAGCTTTCATTATCCTTGATCTTCATAGCCCTCTCCACTATCATGCGGTGCCTCATAAGATCGTTGGATAATGGTGAAAACGATTTCCCAAGGTTTGTTATTAAAGCAAAACAATATATATATTGATGAAAATGAACGCAATTAAAAGAAAATATAAACCCTGGGAATAATAGTGACATTAAAACCATATTGTTCCCTTACTTGTCATGAAGAATGGCGTTAAAGCCGGTAAGCCCACAATAGTGTTGTCAATGGAACAAATACCGCCAACACTGAGGTTATACTTCACTCTACAGCCACAACTGTGATACTAACGCCAGCAGTCTTAAAATTGAGTTAAGTTTGCTGCCAATACCATACCGAGCCCAAGTATAAGGATGTGAGTAATAACTTATGAAAAGCATAGACTATTATAATTTGTTTGTTTAATCAGGTGTAATGGAAATATTATTTAACTTCACTTACGTGAGGCCTTAAACCCTCATAAGCGAAATAAGCAAAAACAAATAGTGATCTTTCTTAAATTTAATGGGATATAATCCATTATAAAAAAAAAAAAAACGTATTCTACCTTCGTTTGATATAGGGTTCGTAGCACCCTCCTCATTTGTTTTAATTTATTTATTAATTCTTATTTTCATAATACGGAGGTAAACAAATATAGTATATGATAGGCTATACTTTAATGTACCCACTTTCCTAAAGTTACATATTATGTCTACACAATTCCTTTAATACAACGAAGGGTATAACTTGTATGCCATGTGGTATGTGGTCCAAATGTCTATATATCCACAACTGCACCTGGCGTTATATTGTCCCAGGGTTCCAATATATCCAGATGATCGCCCTAGCAAACAATTAACTCGAAGTAATATGGGATCGGTCTCAGGTATTCTGGAAAATACGCAGGGTTCACGTGGTACCTAAAATACACAGCTGGGGTTCACTTGCTGGATATTTTATTGGTTTGAGCCCAAGTCGCTCCCTTGGAAAATACCCTGCCTCGATCTGGAATCTACCTAATTCCTATTTAATACAAGTGTTTTCAGTGTTTGACTATTGTGTATATCCACCTCCTCTCATATATATATATATATCTATATATCTATACAGTATATAATATTATACTGTATATATACAGTGTATATATGTACTGTACTGTATATATATAATATATATATATATATATATATATATATATATATATATATATATATATAATATACAGGGTGTTCAGAAAACATGTGTACAAAATGAAATGGGTGATAGGGAACAAGAATTAAAAATTTTGTACTCCATGGAGGTATGTCCATAAATGCTTCCTTGCGGTGGTACAGGGTAGACAGTTTCAACGTAATTTCCCTAAATTTGTACCCTAACTTCTCTGTGAGTAATCCGTTTATATACAAACATGGTAATTTAATGTACACAACAGTATGACATAAGACATCTTCATTCAGTAAACAGTTCTGACTGATGATTAATGATTGTTAATCTTCTCTTCAATTTAATGTTCTTTTGTTTTTGCAGTGCACTGACATTAATAAAGTAATGTTCATACTGTTGTGTACACTAAATTACCATGTTTGTATGTAAACGGATTACTCACAGAGAAGTTAGGGTACAAATTTAGGGAAATTACGTTGAAACTGTCTACCCTGTAGCACCGCAAGGAAGCATTTATGGACATACCTGATGGAGTACAAAATGTTTAATTCTGTTTTCCCTATCACCCATTTCATTTTGTACACATGTTTTCTGAACACCCTGTATATACGGTATATATATATATATATATATATATTCGCATAGCCATTTAGTAGATTTTCTTTAATACACACGAGGTTAACTGAAGCAGCATTCTCATTATTAATTATCTTTTTATTAATGCCTTCAGTATTTCTTATAATTTTCCGTTGTGGGTCAGTGAGTTGGTGAAATAAGTTGGCGAAATTCTGGGGATGGTTCATCGACGTTTCATGTGTCTTAGCAGACATTCTCAAGAAGTATGATTTGTAGGGGCTGATGATTGATGATTTGTAGAGAATAATGAATGAATATGAATATAGAAAAGGTGGGTGAAGGTGAAAGAAGGAAAGTTTTTATTGGTTAAGTAGGAGAAACAGTGGTAGTAGTGAGATAAATAGGGTGTCGAGGCTTAACCCAACATACGTGAGTTGAGTAATTGGGTTGGCGTTGGATTGTTTTAGGCGGAGCAGTTGTATTTTAATGAAATTCAGTATGGCTTGCCAAGAAGGGGGCTACCGATGGTGGGATCAAAATAATTTTGGGTGGTATAAAATCGAAAATGCTTGCTATACTGGGTTTTGTGTAAGGTAGAGGAAGTCTACTGGAGGGGGGAGCATCAAAGCGTCAAAACTGATCCTATCATTTAATCAAATCTGCAAAAAGCTATCAGTACAGCAAATTTTCCAGATGTGTTCATTTTGTCAAAAACCAGTTTTTCCCCAGATCATATCAATGTGTAAAAAAGTTGATATCACTTCAATGCATCAAAAGTTGGAAGTCATCGATGTATCAAAAATGTTAACCCTATTCTTACTAGGTTAGGTTAGGTAAGGTTGTTAGGTTAGGCTAATGTTAACCCCATTCTTACTAGGTTAGGTTAGGTAAGGTTGTTAGGTTAGGCTAATGTTAACCCCTAACTATTTTTGATGATATGATATCATCCAGTCAGTTTCAGCCTTTTTTCAAATTGAAAAGGTCCAACTTTTGTTATGCTTTGAAAAAATTGGGTTTTTCATGTATCGACAGGGCTGACACCCTTGGAATAGTTTTGACGCTTTGCAGGCTGGAGAACTTGGATCGTAGTTTAGAATTTAATAATTTAGGGTGGTAATAATACGAAAATGGTATAGGATGGGGGGGGGGGGGATTTTGGGTGGCATAGAGTTAAAATAGGGGGTACTGGTGGGGAAAGAGCTGTCGATGGCAGAATTTGTAGGGTGGCTGTACTGTTATTTCATTTTTGAAGTTGACGTTAAATAAGTGTTGTCTTGTAATTTAGTTATAACTTGGCTAGGGGATTGGTGTTAATTAAAATATATGAATTATTTGGGTGGGTCTGTGAAGTTATTTATATTTAATTATAGTAAGTGAATCTAGGATTGAGTGAGTCTCTGTTGTCAGGGTGAAGGAGGTTTGACAAGGGGCGGGGGGGGGGGGATATAAAATTATATTGACAATTTGGATGAAGTTATCGTGAAAGATCTCAAGTTTAATAAGATGTTTTTCTGTCAAGTGATTCGAATATGTATTAAGAGGGGGGGATGCGGGCTAGATCATGAAGATGTTGTGCCGTCTGGAATTCAAACCACCGAGTCCCGAAAATCCATTTCAGTGTCGTATTTTTATGTTTTGTTTTATTTTGGTTGGTTAGTAGGGGCCGAAAGAGTGATGCTGAGTGGGACGTAGCACAAAATAGTTTTTTTTTAGTGCTCTATAAAGGTGGAGCTTGGTTTTAATGGAGGCATTTCGGAATCTAAAAATGGTTTGGAGGGTTTTGATGCAATGGCAGTGGAAGTGTTTGCTTGATGATGGAATCGGAGGAATTTGTCAATGTGAGGCCGAGTACTTTGTTAGTGAGACAGACATTGTGTGGGGCTAGGGAGAGGTGCTCGGAGTTTTGGAATACGGTTCGTGGACGGGGACGTCCTTTGATAAAATAGGTAATCTAGGACTTGTGAGGGTGAGCCTCAATCCACCATTTTTGTTCCCATTGTGCTACTTTGTCAAGTTTTCTCTGAGCTCTGTTTGTCAATGTGTCTAGTGTGTTTGTTCTATTTAATTGAATCACGTTTTTTTTTTTTTTTTTTTTTCTTTCTATATTCCAACTTACTTCCTCTCGGGCATAGGCTGAGAGCCTTAACATTCACCGCTTTACAATGAACAGTGAAGCCCGTGAGGTCTTGTTCCAGTCTAGGGAGTGAGACATGTGAAGCACGTAGAGTACAACGAGCACCTGCCATCTTGCCTTCACATGAGGCACGGTGCTCACTCATGGCCCGAAACGACCCCATCTCTGAAGCCACCTCGTTCCCGTGCTTCACTGTCTCATCCCCTACACTCGGACTCTCACACTTACACACACACAACGCCACCAATTGAGCAGATAACTCACCAGGCATTGCACCCCTATAGCATATTTTGAATATGGGAATATTCATACAGTGCTATTTAATCAGGGAACAATGAGGGTATTTTATTGACGTTTCGGTGGGCTTGTGGTAATGCACTGATACTAGGTACAGCACAAATTCCATCCCAATAATATCTTCCCATTGATACATCGGGATTTGAACCCGGGACCTTTGGATTACCAGGCCAGTGGCAAGACCACTCCACCACACCTCCCCTGTCTGCATACATTACTGTGAGAGTCATTGTAAATGGGGTTGTGAAAGTCATTTGTGTATAGGATGTAGAGGATAGGAGCGAGCACTGAGCCTTGAGGTACACCTGCGTTGAGTGCAAATGAATATGAATAGAGATTTGTAAATTTAATTTTGGCTTTTCTATTATCCAAAAAAATGCAAAGAAATTTCCGAGTTATTAAATGGGAAGTGGAAATTTTCGCAGATTTTGTACTTCAAGCCTTTGTGCCACACAGTGTCAAAAGCTCGTTGTATGTTCTTGGTAATTAAAGCTGCCTTGTTTTTTCGTCTGGACTGTTTATTTATGTGAATATAGTTCGAAATAATGTGTAGTGCTTCCTGTGACGATCTATGTTTCCTAAAACCAAATTGCATGTGTGTGAGGAGTTCTTCGTCTTCGAGAAATAGTCTGAGTCGGCCGTTTAAGCTACGTTCTAGAGTCTTCCCAAGAGTCTCAATTAGACTAATGGGTCTGTAGTTTAGTGGATCAGTGTTGTCTTGATTTTTCTTGGGGACGAGAATAATGGTCGCTGTCTTAAAGCAGACGGGAAAGTATTTGTAGGGGGCGAACTAGGGGTATTTATAGGGAATGTAGGAGAACAGGGAGGGGGAGGGAGCGTTGAAGGCTGTCATTGGTTGTCGCATGCCGTCGGTTCAATCTCAAGCAACCAGATACAACTTGAGATTGACCCGACGGCATGCGACAACCAATGACATCCTTCAACGCGCGCCATAACCCGGCCCCCTTCCCCTCCCTGCTCACCTACATTCCCTATATATACCCATAAATCGCCCCCTACAAAACAAATCATACTTCTTGAGAATGTTTGCTGAGACAGACGAACATAATTTCGCCAACTTACTGCACCACAACGGAAAATTGTAATATTGAAGGAATTAATAAAAAGAAAATTAATAATGAGAATGCCGATTCATTTAACCTCGTATGTATTAAATATTATTATGTTCTCTCCACTAACCAACTTTACTTCTAAACTCGATTAATGAAATTAACAAAGAAAGAGATTTTTTTTTTTTTTTATATACTGTATACTGTATATACCGGTATATATATATATATATATATATATATATATATATATATATATATATATATATATATATAATATATGTATGTCTATATTATTATATATATACACCGGTATGTATATATATATATATATATATTTTGTTTTTTTTCTATATTCCAACTACTTCCTCTCGGGCATAAGCTGAGAGCCGCACACGGTGAGGCCCGTGAGGTCTTGTTCCAGTCTAGGGAGTGAGACATGCAAAGACACTGCTCGAAACCAACTCTATCTCTGAAGCTGCTTCACCTCTGCGCTTCACCGTCTCACTCTCAGACTCGGACCCTCACTCTCAGAATGCCACCTATTGAGCAATTAACTCACTATGCATTGCCCCCCTGTAGCATATTTTGAATATGGGAATATTCATACAGTGCTAATTAATCAGGGAACAATGAGGGTATTTTTATTTTTGCATTTCGGTGTGCTGTGGTAATACACTGAAACTAGGTATAGCATGAATTCCATCCCAGTAATATCTTCCCATTGACATATTGGGATTCGAACCCGGGTCCATTGGATTACCAGTCCAGTGGCAAGACCACTCTGCCATACCTCCCCTCCCCTATACATATATATATATATTGTTACGTATCTTGATCCTCAAGTGGTTAACTTGATGAATCTAGATAGCACAGAGAATATATTAAGGTATCAGTCAGCTGAAGGCAAAACAAAAGTAAAATCTAATAAAATAATTTCCTGTTGTTGCTTCCTTTCCTTTTGGATCTTAGGACTTGGTATCCTTTATTGACTGATACTCTTTACTTATGAAAAATACTGAAACTAATTAAAGTCATGTAGTATTTATAAAGAATTATTATTTAACCGAAGCTTAGTAGGCTATGGTTATGAACCGAATAAGTTATAGCTAAAGAAGGACTATTAATTTTATAAAAAGTCTTGAAAGATAAATATTAAAGTAAGAATATTTCGGTCTCTACCCTTTTTGAAATGAATAGATAGTTTTCTTCTATGTCCTTATTTTTATATTTAATGTAATTATTCTTGGTTCTTGTCTTACGTTAATAGTATTATATTATTATTATCATCAGGAGTAATATCAAAGTCACATAAAAAGTTAGATATATATTTAATAATTAGTTAAATTTATTTCTTAACCACGTAACATTGAGGTTTGATTATGAGTAAATAAAGTTACAGGATCGTTTCATAGATTCGATTCAGGTCTCACTCAAATAATATGAAAAGCAAAATATAATATTTTGGAAGCAAAAGAATTTTCTTCAGCTTAGGAAATCACTATAAGTAATATTAACACAGCCATGTTAGTCTAAGGCGATATTACTAATAAGAGACAATAGCATCACCGTACTAAGCACCATTAAGCAATGTAAGCTTAATTCAAAGAAAATGAAAGAACTCGTAAGTATTAATATAAAACAATAGTATTACTTTCATCATAACCCAATTACTTAAAGAGTTGCTTTAGTCCACAAGTTAGTCAACTAAAATAGTTAAGTACATAATAATAGCGTTAACGTTAATTCCCAATCAAATAGTTAAACACATAATAGTAGTGTTCACGTTAATTCCCAATCAAATAGTTAAACACATAATAGTAGTGTTCACGTTAATTCCCAATCAAATAGTTAAACACATTACCCACATTAAACACATCACGTTAATTCCCAATCACATATCTCACTAACCAACATAACATAAGTGTTTACACCGAACACACTTAACACACATTTATATAATCTGACTGACAGTCACAATCCCATTATAATACTTCACCCCGTCTTCCTCCAGCTGCAAGTTCACCTTCCCCAACTCCAAATGAGACTGATTTGAATGCCCACAACTCGGGTCTTATATACCAAACAATGATGGTGTAGGAACGAATCAGGAGGCGGCGGGTGGTGCCGGCGCCAATCATAGCTCCTCGAATCACATAACAGGTGCGAGGTCCATTCACAGCTCCTGGCGTCGATCATACGTCATAGCATCGGTCATCGAGGTATGGGGCGAGCTGGTATGGGGCGAGATGGTTTGCCCACTCGCTCGTTCGCTCGCTAGTCTGCTTCACCACTTGGGTAGTTTGGCTCCTTGAACTCTAATTCTAACTCTTAAATTAACATACAGGGCTCCGTATGTCAGACCTCCCCCCTAGAAAAGAGTTTAAGGAGTATAGTACATAATATTAAACATAATACATAAATAGATTCACCACCAGATTGGCAACAGCAAGATTATAATGAGGATATAATAAGGATATCACCCAAAGTAGGCAACGTCTCCAGGTACCACATCAGAACATAGCCGGAACGTAGCTGGAGCGTTATTCGAACTGCAAGGCATCTCACAGCTGAAGGCTTAAAAGCGCACTACAAAAGCATGATATTTACCTCGCTACAAGGGAGAGCTAATTGCCAAAATCCTCTCATTAAATTAAACTTACTGCTGTATGAGGCCAACCCGGTAAATGCAATCTTTGATCCGTGGCAGTGGGTAGGTATCGTTCTTTGTGACAGCATTGACTTGCCTATAGACCCTACAAAACCTATGGCTCCCGTCTGGCTTTGGCACAAGTATGACCGGACTACTCCACTGGCTTAAGGCCCTAGTTATCAGTTCATTAGAAAAAATTAAGTCAAGCTCGACCTGCAGTATACTCCTGCGTTGTGGCGAGACACGGTAGGGGGATAGTTTAATGGGAGTTGCATCCCCTACGTCGATGTCGTGCACGGCCAAAGAAGTGAGCCCTGGAGTATCACGGAACACACTGGGAGACTGAGATAAAACAGAGATTAGTTGGTTCGCTTGATCAGAGGGAAGATGACATAGTTTAGATGGTAGTTCCCTCAAAGCCACTGAATTATACTGAAAGTTGGATAGGCTACATGACAAGTCAAAGTCTGCATGGATACCTTCAGGCTCTGGAACAGTCTGTTGCGGATCAGTAAGAGAACTGAAGACTTTGTCCGCACCAGGCTGCCCACAGGTCCTGACATTCACTGCCACAGTGGGAGAATCTGGAGGAGAGGAATCAGGGGACCTATGGTAGGGCTTCAACATATTTATATGGAATACTTGCGTGGGCTCTCTCCTGTCTGGGGTAGTTACTAGATAATCGGTAATGCTCACCCTCCCACTGATTTTATATGGGCCCCTGAACTTGGCAGATAAAGGTTGGCCAAAAACTAGCTCATTAGGGGAAAAACCCAGGGATTCAGTTGGAACCTCACGAGTAGCAAATAAAAGAAAAGGTACCCCCTTATCCCACTCAACTCCGGTCTCTGTACAATACTTACGTAACATTCCCTTTAATGTCCGATGATATCGTTCGAGAACCCCTTGACTCTCTGGGTGGTAGGTGCTAGACTTTACATGCTCGATACCCAAGTCCTTCAGGGACTGCTGGAAAATGTTAGAGGTAAAATTAGTTCCTTGATCACTTTGCACCTCATGGGGGAAACCCATTCTGGTGAAAATTTGAGCAGTTCCTTGATTACAGTTGGAGCAGAGGTAGTCCTTAAGGGTATAGCCTCTGGGTAGCGAGTTGCCATGTCCATGATAGTTAATAAATAAAAGTTACCTTGGGAAGTCTTAGGCAATGGGCCTACAATGTCCACTACCACCCGAGTAAAAGGATTCTCGAAAACGGGCAAGGGCACCAGAGGATGTACAGGCACCTTCTGATTGGGTTTTTCTGTCATCTGGCAAGTGTGACACACTCTACAACACTCCACTACATCTGCACGCATTCCTGGCCAGTAAAAGTGGGATCTGATTCTGTCTAGAGTTTTTCTCACACCTAGGTGTCCTGCCAATGGTATACAATGTGCCATTTCCATGATATCTTTACGACAAGGTTTGGAGACTACTACTTGATGGACGTCCCAAGCCCCGTCATCGATTGGTCTGTGTGGCGGTCTCCATCTTCGCCACAATACTCCTCCTTTGAGGTAGAAACATTCACCACCCTCCTTCTCACATTCCTCTTCACTCACGGACCTGGCAGCTAACTCCTTGCATTCACAATCATCTCTCTGTAGCTCTACCAGGCCACTAGGACAATTTGGAGGGGTTTCATGGTCATCGTTAGGGTCAAGATGAGCCATAAAGGTGTCAGATAAATCCACCTCAGTCACATCATCAGGCACAGTTGGAGCATCATTCACACTCTCATCCCTTTCATCAACTCTTACATTCGGTACATTTCTGTCTGAGGGAACTGCTACTCGAGACATTGAAAGTTTGTCAGCACACACAGGGAAAACAGTTGGCAACTCCTTGTCGAGCTCACCGGTTAGTGGCTCGTTAACAGGGGAAAGTGACAAAATGGGGTCTGGTCGGACCTTCTCACCTGCTACATCATTCCCCAAAAGGAGTGTTACCCCAGGCACAGGGATATCTTGGGACCTACACAAAGCTATGGTGGCCTCACCCTGTAGTAACTCACATTCAATTTCGCCTTTTACCAAGTATGCATAAAACTGGCCTCCAGCACCTCTCATTACAACTGGTTCGCCAGGTGGGCACTCAGTGTAAGGATTCACCATGAGGGTGCTAGTAGAACCTGTGTCTCTCAGAATTTTTACCTCATGCATGCAACCATTTAATCTCACGTTGCCAGATGAAATAAAGGGACGGTAACTGTCCTGCACTGATGGTGAAATTATTATTGGTTTAACCCTTGTGGGTTGCACCACACATGCTACTACACCCCTGTCTAGATGATTTACGTTAGCTGCTAGGTACTCCTTCTGTCGAGAGTCCTGCATTAAAGGAACTTTTGGTGCTAGGTACTCCTTCTGTCGGGAGTCCTGCATTACAGGCACATATGGAGTTTGAGATACGGCGGCAACCGTCTGCCCCGATCTCTCGGTTTTTTCCTTGGCCCAGCACTGATAAGCTAGGTGGCCTCTCATGCCACAAAAAGTACATACTTTAGGGGATACGGGAAAGTTCCCTCTTTGAGCATTACTATTAGTTTGGGGCCCACCTCTGTTACCATTGCCCTGAGTCGCATTTTTAGTTGGGGGAACATTTCTATTTTGGCTAGCTGGGGAAGACGTTATAGGCTTGTGACTGGGTCCGTCAGATTTGTGATTGGGATACTTAAAATTAGAACTAGAATTATCGTAGGGCTTCTTTCCACGAAATTTGTTGTTGAGCACGTATGTGTCAGCCATGTCAGCAGCGTCGGCAAGACAATCTACCCTTTTTCCCCTTTAAATGATAGGATACAGAAGAATCAATTTTCCATAGGAAATTTTCTAACAGGACCAACTCCTTCAGATCGTTGTAGCTTGTGACTTTCTTACTCTTGACCCAATGATTGAAAGTTTTAGTCATGGTCCTGGCAAATACCTTATGGGTTTCTTCTACTTTCTTCTGGTTTTTACGGAAAGATTGCCTGTAAGCCTCAGGCTGCAATTGATAGGTTTTTAGGATAGCTTCTTTGAGATTGTCATAATCCTGCCTAACTTCTGCTACTTCTGACAAATACGTGGCTCGAGCCTGCCCTGTCAAAACAGTTTGTAACATAAAAGGCCATTGATCTCTTGTCCACTTCATACCTCCAGCAACTTCCTCAAACAAAACAAAGAAATCCTGCACATTATCCTCAGTGAAAGGTGGAATGACACTAGTCATAGTTAATCCCAGAGGGGGAGCAATTACGGGAGCATTTGTATTGACACTTAGTTGAGCCGTACGATATTGATATTCACATTGTTCGGTCGTTGCTCTGGCTTTTATGCTGGCTTCTTCGGTATTTATTCTGGCTAGTTCTATCTTTAGTCTGGCTTGTTCGGCATTTGCTTCGGCATTTATTCTGGTTTGTTCGGTCTTTATTCTGGCTAGTTCCAGTACTTGATCACCGGTCAAACCAGGTGGCAATGGTTCATCAAGTTGGCTAAGTTTACTCGAGATCCCACCAACTGCTCCGTCACCCTCCCCGCCTTCTACAGGGAACAGGTGGGTTTTTATGGTCTGAGCCACCTCTACTTTAGACATGTTTGAGACAGTTAATTGGAGATGTGAGGCAAGCACTTTCAGTTCAGATTTTGACAGACAGTCAATATCAGGGGATGTGGGTTCTGATTCTATGAAAACTCGAGCATCTTCTTCATTAATTAGTTGAGGCATGATTAATATTTGGTTTTTAAGTAGTGAAACGTTAATGAAACTGAGTGAAACTGTATGAAACGAATCCTGGCAAGGTCGCCACTCTTCTGTTACGTATCTTGATCCTCAAGTGGTTAACTTGATGAATCTAGATAGCACAGAGAATATATTAAGGTATCAGTCAGCTGAAGGCAAAACAAAAGTAAAATCTAATAAAATAATTTCCTGTTGTTGCTTCCTTTCCTTTTGGATCTTAGGACTTGGTATCCTTTATTGACTGATACTCTTTACTTATGAAAAATACTGAAACTAATTAAAGTCATGTAGTATTTATAAAGAATTATTATTTAACCGAAGCTTAGTAGGCTATGGTTATGAACCGAATAAGTTATAGCTAAAGAAGGACTATTAATTTTATAAAAAGTCTTGAAAGATAAATATTAAAGTAAGAATATTTCGGTCTCTACCCTTTTTGAAATGAATAGATAGTTTTCTTCTATGTCCTTTTATTTATATTTAATGTAATTATTCTTGGTTCTTGTCTTACGTTAATAGTATTATATTATTATTATCATCAGGAGTAATATCAAAGTCACATAAAAAGTTAGATATATATTTAATAATTAGTTAAATTTATTTCTTAACCACGTAACATTGAGGTTTGATTATGAGTAAATAAAGTTACAGGATCGTTTCATAGATTCGATTCAGGTCTCACTCAAATAATATGAAAAGCAAAATATAATATTTTGGAAGCAAAAGAATTTTCTTCAGCTTAGGAAATCACTATAAGTAATATTAACACAGCCATGTTAGTCTAAGGCGATATTACTAATAAAGAGACAATAGCATCACCGTACTAAGCACCATTAAGCAATGTAAGCTTAATTCAAAGAAAATGAAAGAACTCGTAAGTATTAATATAAAACAATAGTATTACTTTCATCATAACCCAATTACTTAAAGAGTTGCTTTAGTCCACAAGTTAGTCAACTAAAATAGTTAAGTACATAATAATAGCGTTAACGTTAATTCCCAATCAAATAGTTAAACACATAATAGTAGTGTTCACGTTAATTCCCAATCAAATAGTTAAACACATAATAGTAGTGTTCACGTTAATTCCCAATCAAATAGTTAAACACATTACCCACATTAAACACATCACGTTAATTCCCAATCACATATCTCACTAACCAACATAACATAAGTGTTTACACCGAACACACTTAACACACATTTATATAATCTGACTGACAGTCACAATCCCATTATAATACTTCACCCCGTCTTCCTCCAGCTGCAAGTTCACCTTCCCCAACTCCAAATGAGACTGATTTGAATGCCCACAACTCGGGTCTTATATACCAAACAATGATGGTGTAGGAACGAATCAGGAGGCGGCGGGTGGTGCCGGCGCCAATCATAGCTCCTCGAATCACATAACAGGTGCGAGGTCCATTCACAGCTCCTGGCGTCGATCATACGTCATAGCATCGGTCATCGAGGTATGGGGCGAGCTGGTATGGGGCGAGATGGTTTGCCCACTCGCTCGTTCGCTCGCTAGTCTGCTTCACCACTTGGGTAGTTTGGCTCCTTGAACTCTAATTCTAACTCTTAAATTAACATACAGGGCTCCGTATGTCAGAATATATATATATATATATATTAAAATAGCGAAAAATAAGCAGACCTCCACACACCAACAAATGAAGACGTCAGTACACACACAAGGAAATACTTCCATATAACAGCAAGAAAAGGAGGACAGAAGTTCAACAAGGAAGGAGAACGTGACAGAATGAAGAACATCAGAGAAAACGTACCAGCCCAGGGGAAACGAATGGAAAACATAAGAAAAGAGAACAAGCCCTACACCTCAAGATCACTAACCTGTTCCATATTCCAAAAGTGCCTCACCATAATCAACGACCCATAGAACAAGAAAGAAGGAGACAAGCGCGTATCTCTGGAAAACAAATGACCCCCATAGAAGGCAAGAGGACTCTTATAGAAGGATACGCCCGCGGATTATTACCACGCGAGTTAAGTAGTGCGCAGAGACATCTAACCAGCTATACATACTTCATCCTCCAATTCCAGCCCTAGGGAAGAAGCCCAAGTTGCCTCCATTACCACTGAACTTTTCCCTAAGAAAACCCACAAGAAGACGAAGGCAGATAAGAAGACACATAAACAAAGGAAGCCAACTATAGAAGGTGTTATGTTTATGGACGCGAGGTGAAATGACACAAACAATAGATTAAAGATGAAACTCAAAACTGATGTCAGAACACACTAAAAAATCCAGGTTCATGGAAACTAGATTAAACATTCTTAATTTGATTAAAGTAAGTATTAAAATGTAACAATAAAATCAGCCTTTTCAGGACGAGCAAAAGAAAATATAATGCACTAAGATTATCAGAAAATATGCTAGTGAAAAAATAAATAACTATATACCTTTACTGAAGCAATGCAAGGTAAAATATCTATATCACATAAGAATGAATATTTTCTCAAAATCACTGGAAATGGTTAATATATGTTTAATAACTTAAGGAAATCTACACAATATTAATAAAAGCAAAACAAGTAATTAATCCAATTATTTAAATGTGAGAAACACTAAACTAACACTTGAGAAAATACTCCTGAAAATTATAATAATAAGGGGTAACTAAATTAATCTGATCAAATGCACAAACTTGGAAACTAATCACAAATTGATTTAATACTTTACACTTATAACAATAATGATAAAGGAATCAAAAGGAAATAACACCATTATATTAAGTCACAGTAAACTTAATGACAATTAATTTTGGTAATTTTCTTGAAAAGACTCGCAGCCTTATTTGAGTTTTTTTGGCCAATTTTTGTTGGCAATGGTAGTTTTGATGCTATTAGTTATAATTCCACTGTGGGAGAAACCCTATATAACCCCATTATCCAACAATCTTAAGATAACTCCACCCGATAATGGGGAGGGCTATGAAGATCAGGGAAAATGTGGGGTTAAAGTAATATAGTAAAATAATGAAGAATAGGAATGTATGAAATGCCAAAAATGCCACTTTTCCGAAATCTGAGCCAAGTTTTGTCGAAACTTGGCTCGGATTTTCAATAATTTCAGAGACTCAAAAGAGCATTTTCTAAAAATCCGAGTCAAGTTTTGTCGAAAGTGGGCTCGGATTTTGCATAATTTCAGACACTCAAAAGAGCATTTTTAAAAAATCCGAGCCAAGTTTTGTCGAAAGTTGGCTCGGATTTTCAATAATTTCAGAGACTCAAAAGAGCATTTTTTAAAAATCCGAGCCAAGTTTTGTCGAAAGTTGGCTCGGATTTTGCATAATTTCAGACACTCAAAAGAGCATTTTCTAAAAATCAGAGCCAAGTTTTGTCGAAAGTTGGCTCGGATTGTCCATAATTTCAGAGACTCAAAAGAGCATTTTCTAAAAATCTGAGCCAAGTTTTGTCCAAAGTTGGCTCGGAGTTTCCATAATTTCATAGACACAAAAGGTAACTTTGAAAATATGCAAGCAAAGTTTTGTCCAAAGTTGGCTCGGATTTTGCATTAATATCAGAGACACAAAGGGTCACTTTTTATGGCAACATTCAAGGAGATTACACCAGGACTCTTCTTCTTCCCTCTGACCATGTATAGGCTATCCTAGTGTTTACTATCGTATACCCCTTTGAAAGGACATTAGCCTAACCTAACAAGCTTACCTAACCTAACCTAGTATTATGGGTGCCTATAGCCCTTTGAAAGGACATTAGCCTAGCCTAACAACCTTACCTAACCTAACCTAGTATTATGGGTGCCTATACCCCTTTGAAAGGACATTAGCCTAACCTAACAACCTTACCTAACCTATCCTAGTATTATGGGTGGGGGCTGCCGTCCCCACACCCCCACTATTTGACATCTTTTTTGTATTATGGGTGTCTATACCCCTTTGAAAGGACATTAGCCTAACCTAACAACCTTACCTAACCTAACCTAGTATTATGAGTGGGGCCGGCCCCCCCCCCCCCCCCCCCCCCGCTATTTGACATCTTTAGACAGATTTTTGGTGTATTAACACCAGTCAACTAACGTACTGAGGCCAACATCGCACTGAAGGACTACATCTTGATAAGGTAATTTGTTTATGCAGAACCAATACACAATATTGAGGACTTTGGGAATGGGGATGTGGGCATTTTCAAAGAATGTGTCTTTCACAGCACTAACATTATACCTACATCGTGATTTCCTGAGTGCATGGTGAACGTATTCTTTATTCTGTTTGTCACATCTAAACTTCTTTTGTTGTCTATTTTAACTCACTTGCAATTCACTGCCACATGTACTACACTTACCAGTTGCCAAGACTAACTTATGCTGAACAAGAAAATCCCATGTAGCTTCCTTGGTTCGCAAAATGTCCCCCAATTTCTGACAGGAGAGACTACAACCTGCACAAGCGGCCATGACAGTTACAAATCTGCCGGGCTGTTTGACGTTTCTGTCAGCTGAGAGAAGGAATGGCAACAATATGTGCCGATTCGTGCGCAAGAGCAAATCTATGTAATAATACTAAAACTACAAGGGAAATGGGAAAGAAAAATGCCAGAAAGGATTGAACAAATACCGGGAAAACTATGAAACATAAAATTATACAAGCACAATGTAATGTTGCAAATGTGTATATTAGACATACAGTAACATCTTTGTAGAACATAACACTTTACCGTAGCGAGTGTACTCCATTGCGAACATGTCCGTAGCGGAGCTCTCAAGATTGCGGGAGTGAAGAAGAAGAGTTTGTCTACGCGCGGGACTCTATTTTTATCGACATAATCGAGAGTTACAAAACTTATCAAAACTATTCTACCACAACGGAATCTATGTGAGTATATTATAAGGATTCCATAGAGCTTCACTTTCCCTAATAAATTATGTATAATAACGCTGCGAGTCTATTCGGGATAATTATCTTAATTTTAAACTGATCACTAGAATTATGAATTATTTAGCAATTAGCCTACATATGAAATAGCACTGAAATATATATAATAGGCTAACAATAATAATGCTAAATACACTATTATATTCAATGTACTCAACACTCGGGAACACAGGTAAAGATGCAGATGCTTAAACGTTTGAAGGTAGCCAGGAGAGATATGTCACTTCACTAGGTATACGAGTAACTATGTACAGGCAAGAGAAATGGAGAAGTGATGCGTGTAGCTGGTCAGGTCGACCTGGTTCCCAGAGACAGGAAGCAGCGCGTTTATATACTCGCAAAGAAAACGAGAACCTTCTCTAAGCCTCGCTAGGCATGGAGAGAGCACACATCCCCGTGCCTGCCCAAGATATGATGACATGGAATGAATGACGCAATCTCTACTCACACTTACGTATCACGTGGCTTACTCCAAGATGCGTATATTAACCCTATCACTATTGCACTTATATATTTTATATATTATTTTATTTCACATTACATAACAAAGGCCAAAGGACACATATAGAAGAAGGGACCCACCGAATAATATCGCGTGACTCAAGTAATGCGCATTAACATCTAGCCACCTATAATGCTACATCCTAGCATACAATGCCCTTAAGGTGTTAAAGAGTAATTTCATGGTAAAACTATAAGACTAAATTAATGTTTTGAAATCATATAGGTGGTACGCCTCTATAAATATTTGTTCATACGACCCATAAAAGCTAACACACCACCACCAACACTTTACAGTCTACCAATATCACACATTTATTTTCCGTCGCCATCAAGGGACACAATCCGCAAATTTCACAAATCTGTTCGTCGACCGACATTAAGCTACATGATCCACAAAGCTCACATAATTTGCCTCGCCCATTCGACTTGTCCAACACACTGCCATCACTCCACACATTTTGCATCCCACAAACTATTCCCTTCCACTACTCTACACAACCCTCAAAGCACACACACGTCTTTTACATTGTATTCTGGCAACTATTAGACAATGTTATTGAGCTTAAGAAGGACGTCTACCAAATAAACGGATACAGACTAAATCAATTCATCCTCTTAGCTACCAAATTTTGTTTAGCCTTCCTAATCTTCATAAAATCGTGTGAATGTAGCTGAAATACAATGAAAAGGCCTTGTACAGAAGGGGTTCAGAGGCTGAACAATCTGACCACTTCCAATTCACCGCCGTTGTTTTTCTTTGTATCCTGGATCTGTGCCGGAGCTGTCTGATACTCACCTTTGAGATAGAATTGCACGAGTGCTTTCTGGCATAATTTGTTAGGGATATCCGATCTTAAAACTTCATATGTTACGATATATTCGAATTCAATAACCAAACTTAGTTTACCTTTGCCTGGTGGTCAATACCAATGCAAAAGACTCCCAATATATTGCCGGAATAATTTGTTCACCGAAAATTGCCTGAAAATAGATTCGTCAGACTCCAACTGTGGCAATATCAAAGAGAGAGAGAGAGAGAGAGAGAGAGAGAGAGAGAGAGAGAGAGAGAGAGAGAGAGAGAGAGAGAGAGAATAAAAGGGGGGGGGGGGGGGTTACACACTGGTTGGTCTTAATTGCTTTCCGCCTCTAGATAACAATTCCCACGAAGTCCTGGATCATTTGAGTTCAAATCCAAAGATAACCTTTTTGTTTTATTTGAGCGGCGGAAAAATGCAAACATCAGTAGCATTGAACATATTTTACTTTCCCTACTTTCCATCATGACCCATTCCGTACACTGATGATATTTGTCGCTGTATTCTGATTAACATAATATAAATTTACTAATGTTTGGGATGACCTCTGGGTATCGAAAGGCCAATATCTATTTTAATTCTGACCTCAGATATTTCCTCTCAAAAATAAATATGATCGCTTCACAATAACCCTAGCATATTAGTTTGAGTATTTTTTGTTAATGCATAATAATTAGAAAATAAATTAACATTCTGGCAACATTTCTTTATAATCGAAACATGTTTTGTAATTGCATTCAATACTTGAAGATACCATAGGTAATCCAGTTATTGTGTGGAGGGTGTAGCGCAGAGGAACACAACTGTTGGGTGATTAGGTTTTATGTTAGCACCTGCACCTTCTCTGAATAAACCTGATATGCTTCTGGGAATAGTGTGCGTGTGTGTGTGTGTGTGTTTATCTGTGTAGGTGTAGACTCAAGTTGTTGTCATGAATGAGTGTGTGTATTTGTGTTCAACCAGTGACCGATACAGACGTGTTCAGTACCTCTCCTCTACTTTCGTCAATATCCTTGGAGATAAAGAGGTTACATTAACCTGTACAATCCCAGCGACGGCTAAAGCCGTCAGTAGATAATTAGCTCCCCAGTCCCAGCGAAGGTTATAGCCGTCAGTAATGTATTGTCTTGTGTTACGCTAGCCAGCTGTTCAGAATGCTCTCGTACTCGCTAGCGCTCGCCAGGGCAGTGAAATGGGCTATGATAGTCGTAGAGCGACTCTCTTTCTTTCATAGTGTTTAAGTTGTCACAGACAGTTTAGTGTTTGCCTTTATTCTTGTCTGTGACACCAAGAAGTATTTTATATCATTGATAGTGTTATAAGATACGCAGTGTGTTAGTTGCAATGAGAGAGATAAGGGGGAGCGAGGTGTAGTGCGTGTGCGTGCGCTCCCTTCCCGGCCGGCCCGCTTGTCGGTGAGTGGCTGAACAGGGTCACGTGGGCTTTGTTTCCCTGTGACGTAGTGGCCTGTGGTTGGTTGCAGCTCTCCTATCCCAGTGGACGGGCACCTACGCTCCTGACTCCCTCAGAGCACGGCGCCGTGAGGTTGCGTCTACATCCCTTTGCATTCTATTCCCCAATAACCACCTATACTACTGTTTCTCTCTCTGAACTTCTTCTTTTCCATACTTCTATGCTTTGCAATCAATTATCCATCCCTTCTGGCCCCTCGCAAGCGACATTGACGGTCCGCCAGTCGTATTACAATCTCCTGCTCTCAGATATTATAATGTACTAGCTTAGCAAGGTTTAGAGTCATAGATTTCATACTGTAGGGTGCTTTTCAATATTGCTTGTTCTCCTCCATTATTTAATGCTAGACTGTGGTGGGTATCTGTTGTCATTGTCAGAGTTATGTATACGGCTCGCTACAGCCTATACGACTTCGACGGTGCTGGGTAGCCTGGTGGCCAGCCCTTTTGGATATTCCATTTGCGAGTGTAGCGTTGTGCTGGCAGAGGGCTTTTGCCTACTCCTGCCAGTATATTGCTAGCTCTTTGCTTGACTTCTTGGGGAGCGTCAGGGCAAGACCAGGTACGAGAGACCTGGACTTACCAAGAGAGCCTCCCGGTCATTAACCCTTATTTAGCGGGGTCGGACTTAAGTCCGATACGAGAAAATTGGACTAAATGGCAAGATCGGACTTAAGTCCCTGGGCGTATTCCCGCCCTAATTTAGGTGGAAAGCGAAACTTGGTGGTCAGGCGGTGTACTACAAGGGCCCACCCACACATCCCCACTGCGTGACTGTGACTAAGTGACCCTCAAGCAGCCATAATGGAAGGTCAATATTTGCCCGTGTTCGATTCGGTGGCCGCCATCCCTAGTGCGTCGCGCCACCCTACTAACCACGCCCGGCTTACCACCCAGGAACTAGATATCATGCTGAACTCTTCAGAACTTTCTAATAAGCTGTTGGATGAAACCGTCGAAGGTCTGGGTGAGAGTTTTGGTAGTGTGGATGACTCGGAAGACGAAAATAACCCGATCATAGGCTTTCACCCCAAGCATAATTTGCGTGGGGTGGATGTTGTGGTTGATATTGGACAGACCCTTGAGCAAATTGGAGACGTTCCTGACGAAGTACATACTGGTGTGGGTGTTGGTAAGTACAATTTACATTTTATAATTGCTTGAAAATGTGATTGCAAGCATTTTATCACCTTACGAGCGGCTGGTGGAGTATATTTCACTGTGCCGCCCAGCGTGTTTTTTTTTACCCTAAATGGGGTTGGTCCGTGCTCTTTTTCATGCATAAACAAGTCCCAGAGCGTAATACAAGTATGTATCCCTGAAAGTGCGTAAATTGAGCTTTCCAATGACACCCGAACCATCCTTCTACGATCACTGGTTGTCTTTCAACGATTGTGCAACACGAGTGCAAAAACCCTAAAATACGGTAATTTCCTTATATAATTCCCTGTGTGGCGAGCGGTCTTGAGGTCATTTATGCTCCTAATCACCGCTCCGCTCTCTCTCAGAGCACATTACGTCCTCAAAATTGCACTCTACAAGAAATTTCCTTTGCATTTTATAGCGTATTATTTGCAGGCGTTCGGTAAATTTCTTACGGTAATACAAACAACGAAAGATTGAATATTTGTGCTTGGCATTATATGATTGTGGGGAACAGATGTAGGCCTACCGTATATATTATGTTTTCATATATATGATACATATGTAACAATTTTATATTATCACGACACTCTCTCTCTCTCTCTGTCTCACTCTCTTTGTTTGTACTCCTTTGTACTCTCTTTGTCTGATGTAGGCCAGGGCACGCCCCTAACTAATCTTCTCTTCCCTCCCAGGGGAAATCACACCTAGCAGATGTTCTTGACCTCCCCTCTCTCTCTGTCTGTCTCTTCCTCTCTGGGTCTACCTATACTGCATGTGACATTGAAATTGCTTGAGAGTTTGATTGCAAGCATTTTATAGCGTATTATTTGCAGGCGTTCGGTAAATTTCTCACGATAACCAGGGTGTATGGTACATTTCTCACGATAATAGAAGCAACAACGAAGCTTGGCGAAGATTGTGGTCAACAATATACCTTTTTATAATTGCATGTGACCTTGTAATTGCTTGAAAGTTTGATTGCAAGCATTTTATAGCGTATTATTTTCAGGTGTTCAATAAATTTGATAAATATATCAAAATAAGTCCTGTGGGACTATGAAATAGCTATTATTGGACAAGGAAAATATTTTGTTCATCCCTCCACTGGAACATCAACAATAATGTCAACAACGTATCGCCGTCGGCAATCGTATGATTCAGAGTCGTAAAGATTCCAGGACGAGCTCAATAGAAAATGAATGAATGAAATGAATGAGTGTGCAGTACTGCCAATACGTATAGCGACTTCCGCTAGATCTAGAGACCTTTACTTCGATCTAGCAGCAATGACTTACACAAGCGGTTTTGTTTTGAAATTTCAGAACAATTTCGAAGTGATAATATATGGATTTTGGCAATTCATATTTCTAGTGGTATTTATCATGTCTTACATCTAACAATATATGCTAGCGGATTTAACTTCAATTGGTAACCCTCCCGCTCGATTCGGCTCCAAGAAAATCGATAATGGTGGCACTTTAGTAAACAGGTGATAAACAAAACCGCATGCGGATCGGTTTGGTGTATCGGTATTATGGTAAGTTGCTACCTACTATTGTTTATACGATATAGTAAGTAATGATAAGTAAATTAGTACTAATATATAATATATAAAACAAAATCAAAATTCCTGCAAAGCAAGCGAAACAGAGAGAGAGTGAGAGAGAGAGATAATGCAGAAACTGAACTGAAGAAAGAGTGAAAAAGATATAATAATACAGAAATATTACAAGCAAATAAATGAAATAGAGGGATTAGTTAGAGAAAATAATAATGAGAAATACATAATACGGATGAGGAAGAGGGAAAGGGAGCGAGCCAGAGAGAGAGAGAGAGAGAGAGAGAGAGAGAGACAGGAGTGAGAGAGATTAGAGAAAATAGAGAGATTGCAAGCATTTTATAGCGTCTTATTTGCAGGCGTTCAGTAAATTTCTTACGGTAATACAAACAATGAAAGATTGAATATTTGTGCTTGGTATTATATGATTGTGGGGAACAGATGTAGGCCTACCGTATATATTATTTTTTTCATATATATGATACATATGTAACATTGTTATATTATCACGACACTCTCTCTCTCTCTCTTGTCTCTTCCTCTCTGGGTCTACCTATAGCCTACATTTATAATTGCATGTGACCTTGAAATTGCTTAAGAGTTTGATTGCAAGCAATTTATAGCGTATTATTTGCAGGCGTTCAGTAAATTTCTTACGGTAATACAAACAACCAAACAACGAAAGATTGAATATTTGTGCTGCACATCCCTCATACGAAATACCATTCCCACCGTATAGAGAGAATACAGAAACTGAACTGAAGAGTGAAAAAGATATAATAATACAGAAATATTACAAACAAATAAATGAAATAGAGGGATTAGTTAGAGAAAATAATAATGAGAAATACATATACGGATGAGGAAGAGAGAAAGGGAGCACAAGAGAGGGAAAGCGAGCGTGCCAGAGAGACAGACAGACAGGAGGAGTGAGAGAGATTAGAGAAAATAATAATGAGAATTACATATACGGATGAGGAAGAGAGAGAGAGAGACAGCGCGCGAGAGGGAAAGCGAGCAAGCCAGAGAGAGAGAGAGAGAGACAGACAGACAGATAGGAGTGAGAGAGAGAGAGAGAAAGAAAGAGAGAGAGAGAGAGAGAATACAGAGAATACCGAGAATACAGAAATAAGGAGAAATAAGATAAAAATAAGACCGATTACCTAAGGAATAGTAGACGCGCGAGAGGCCGAAGTCAGGCCAAAGCGAATGCAACCGAACGCGCCCGGGAAATAGACCAAACAGTACCTCCTCTTCCTCACCTCTTCCCACCCTCCACACTCATTCATAACATCCATACATAGACTTATATGGGGAGACGAAGATTTGCTCTTTCCAAAAATTATCGTTTCGTTCGCATTGGAGCCATAGTAACGGCGCTAGGGCGAGTGAAATTGAGCGAATATTTCGGGATTATGCCCGCTGAGCGGTACAGTGTAAAATACCTTACCACCCGCTAAATAAGGGTTAACGTAAGATAGGGAGATATCCTTAAGGGTGGCACTAGGCTAGGAGCATGCTTGGCTCTACCTAGTCTCCCATACCCTGATACCACAGCTAGACTTTATTAATAGAGAAGACAATGCATACTTATTAACTCTTATCACGTGTGCTTTAGTATTATTCACGGTATTGTTTAGCCTAGCTTGTTGCGCAGGTCACAACCGTTGGTGGCTGTTACTTTATTTAAGGAAGTACTGTTTTTGAGTTGCTGTTATTATTACTGTCACAGAGTTGTTGCATTCTCGTGTTTTCCATTACAGATGTCCTGCTTTTTGGTGTATTTAACCCCTTATTGGCGGCGCTCGACTTAAGTCGTGCACCAATTTGCAGCAAGTTAGGAGCATTATTAAGGCTTTTAACCCCTAAAGATCGGGGTCGGACTTAAGTCCGATACGAGAAAATTGGAGTAAATGGCGGGATCGGACTTAAGTCTGTGGGCGTATTCCCGCCCTAATTTAGGTGGAAAGCGAAACTTGGTGGTCAGGCGTGTGGCATGCTAAGGGCACTGATAATGTTTTGGCTGATTGTTTGTCACGGGAGGGTTTGTTTGCAGGAGAACCCTCGCCGTTCAGTCAGTGTGTGTTGAGAGTGGAGAAAAATCAGGCTTGCCCCTGTAGAGCAGCCGTTATAAACAACACATAAAAACTCTTTCTTTTTTATAGTTAATTGTAAGTTGCCAATGTTATAGCTAAAGTCCTAAGTTGAACCTGTCTTTCACTTAGTAGGCTGGGCTCTGTGAAGCCCCCTCTGGGAGCATAGCAGGCTAAAATTATACTATTATGTTTGGAGGGGTTATAAGATTTTATTTATGCTAAAATGTTGTTTTTATTTATGATTGAGCTTTGCATTTCATTTCTGGCGGAGTGGCTGGTTGTGGCGGATCTTGTCGGCGTTCTGCCTTGTCAGATATGGTGCTCGCCTAATGTTGAGCGTCCCATATCTTGGTCGGGGTGTGACGCCTACCAGCGTTGGCAGAATCGCCTCCCGTTAGCCACTAGCACTCGCCAGGGCAGTGAAATGGGCTACACTTATCAGAGAAGGTTGTTCTTTCTTTCATAGTACTTGCATTGTTGCAGACAGTCCAGTGGTCGTCTTTATTTTTGTCTGTGACAACGGGAAGTATTTTATATCATGAGTAGAACATAAGATGCATTGTAGTGAAGTTGAGAGAGAGCGAGCGAGCAGAGTGGGGGCAGTGAGTGTTGCTTTCCTCCTCCCTCCTCCCTCCCTCCCGGAGGAGTTTCCCGCCCGCGTGGCCTTTCTCTCAGTTTTGATTGGCTGGTGGTTCCTGGCGCCTTCTGGAGGCCTGCTGCCTGGTGATGTAGCGGCCTGTGATTGGCTGACCACCATGCCTTTGTGGGATCCTGGGGGTCCCGAGGAGCTACTCTCTTTAGAGCAGGCTAGGGACGCACATTTCTAGCATCCTTTTTACCACTGTCTCCCATATCTCCACTATTCTGATACTGTCTCTCTTTCTCAATTTCTTCTCTTTCATTCCTCTTATCTTTTAACGTCACAACACTCCCTTTGGGTCCTGCACACGATTTCATATCGGCCCATCGTATTATTTGCGTCGCTCTCCGAGATATTTACATGTACTTAGAATAGGTTTTGAGGGTTCTTAGTTAGTAGAGGTTAAGAACTCGGTGTGTGTCTCCATTATTGATTTAGTGCTCTGCTGGGTTATTTAATGCTAGACTGGGATAAGGCTTCTGTTGTCGTTGTCTGCGATGTGTGTACGGTTCGCTTATACCTACACGACTTCGACGGTTTCTGTGGTAGCCTAGGTTGTCTTTTTGGTTGTGCCTTTTGCGAGTGCAGCATCGTGTGGTAAGAGGGCATTAGCCTACTACCTTGTCACACAGTGCTGCCTCTTTGCTTGACTTTGGAGGGATCGCCAGGGTAGAACCAGATACTTGAGATCTGGATCTACCAAGAGAGCATCCCCGTCATTAACGTAACTTTAATCATACCGCCTTAAGGACAACACTAGGCTATGAGCCAGTCTTGCTCAGCCACAGTTTCCTAACCTAGATATCCCAGCTAGACTTTATTCACCTAGCAGACACTAGTTAGGATATGAGCTCTTTATGATATTGGTGACCCTGGTCTCTGGGTCTTCTCCTGGGTGACCTGGATGTGTGTGAGTTTGTGCTTTTATCTGTGTTTATTTGTTGTTTTATGTTGTTTTTGTGTTTTCCCTGTTCTTGCTCTGTCTTGAGTCGGCTACCCCCAAAATGGGGATTGGGCCTGAGCATATAGATAGATAGATAGATGATATGTATGCATTATTATTCACGGCATTTATGAGTCTAGGTTGTTGTTGAGTTGCACAACCATAGTAGACTGTTTCGTTGATGAGGAAGCATTTCTTTTAGTGTCGAACATTACTGCTGTTGCGCATTTATAATATTCTCGTGTCAGTTAACATTATATGTCCTATCTTTTAGTGTATTCAGTCTACACGTATGGTGTCCTGCCTCCTGCGTTTCTATAATTTAAGATATGAGCATTTTATGAGCATCAGACTGTCTTCAGAAGTGTCTAGGTCTATGCTGTAGGACTAGACTTCACTTTCTTTCAGATAGGAGTGAAGAGTTTATTGTTGTTTAGAGTAACTATATTGAAGCATCTGTTTATTGTATTAAATCTTGCAGTGATTTAATTGACCTTTCCATAGCTTCCCTTTTATGCATTTTAACGTAACTTGCATCTTGTTTGTTATCAGGCTATACCAGTGTGGGGTAGCCTGAAGTAGAGTACATTTATCCCCAGTTAAGGATACCCCGTTATCGCAGATTAACTTAGGAGGGTATAGGTGTTTTTGTTAGCCGGCATATAAGTTCAAGGGTTTGGATCTAGCGTACCGTTGTTGCATAGTGCCCTATTACTAGTCCAATCATTAAGTGCCCTTGTTTTATTCGTAGCCCCGGTCGTAACAGTTTGTCTATGCGCTTACTTGTTTATTGTTTGCTGCACTGGTTCATGTTACTCTACAATGAGAGTAAACCTGTAGATATTATATACCTTGATTTTCAAAAGGCCTTTGACAAAGTTCCCCACAAACGTTTACTGCTAAAACTAAAAGCGCATGGAATACAAGACGGTGTGTTGAAATGGATAGAAAATTGGCTCAGCGACAGAAAGCAAAGAGTAGTCAAAAACGGTAAGGCATCTAAATGGACCAATGTAAGTAGCGGGGTACCCCAGGGATCGGTACCAATTATCAATTATTGGTGACCAATTATCTTTCTAATTTACATCAACGACATAGATGAGGGTCTCACCTGTACAATCTCAAAATTTGCTGACGATACAAAAATTGCAAATAGCGTACTCTCAAAAGAACAAGTTGACGATATGCAACACAATCTAGATAAATTGTCATGTTGGGCCCAAATTTGGCAAATGAGTTTCAATGCGGATAAATGTAAAGTACTACATATCGGATACCTAAATGAGAAAGCAAACTATTCGATGAATGGCACTCAGCTTAAGAATGTAAACAGAGAAACCGATCTGGGAGTAACAATATCGAGTAACCTAAAACCGAGTCAACAATGCTCAGAAGTTGTTAAGAGGGCAAACAAAATAATTGGCTTTATAGGCAGGTCATTTGAGCATAAATCCAAAGAAGTTATCCTAACCCTTTACAATTCCTTAGTCCACCCTCTTCTGGAATACTTCGTTCAATCCTGGTGCCCTTATTACCAAAAAGATATAAACAAGCTAGAACGAGTTCAACGTAGAGTTACCAAAATGATACCTAGCCTAAAGAACAAACCATACGAGGAGAGTCTTAGAGAATTAAATATATTTCCTTTAACCCAGCGCAGATTAAGAGGTGACTTAATTCAAGTGTTCAAAATCATCAAAGGCATCGACAATATGAACTGTAGTAAGTACTTCACTATCGACCAATCTAATTACACGCGGGGAAACGGTTGCAAAATTATTGGTAAATCTTTTAACTCACACGAATCTAAGAATTTCTTCTTCAATCGAGTTGTCAACTTGTGGAATGGGCTTCCCCGAGATGTTATAGACTGCAGCACCGTTGATTCATTTAAACTCCGCCTAGACAAATATCTCGCATCAAACCCGCGACTGACTGCGTTTGTAAATGAATAACTTTATTTAATCCTCCCCTCAGTTACTAACCCATCTGTCCCCTACTAATTTCCTAATCCTGCCACGGACATCAGTTCCCTTTCCAATGTTCCCTTACCCACTCTAAACCACTGTTTGGACACTTGATCCTCAGTGTTTTGGAGGACAAGCAGCCTAGAAGGGTCACTAGACCTGTTGTTGCTTAATTTCCTTTGTACTCCTTTGTACTTTGGTGTATATTGTAAATGAATTAATTCAAGAAATGGGTAATAAATATTACATGCAAAAAAAGTCGTAAAGGATAAATATAATACAGAGTACACACATGAGTTTTCTTATTAATGGTCACTTGATACAAAGATAGAAATACACTCAATACACTCTATACAATAATACACTGTGGCCGAGAGAGAGAGAGAGAGAGAGAGAGATTAATAAGAAAATTAATTAATAAGAAAACTCATGTGTGTACTCTGTATTATATTTATCCTTTACGACTTTTTTTGCATGTAATATTTATTACCCATTTCTTGAATTAATTCATTTACAATATACACCAAAGTACAAAGGAGTACAAAGGAAATTAAGCAACAACAGGTCTAGTGACCCTTCTAGGCTGCTTGTCCTCCAAAACACTGAGGATCAAGTGTCCAAACAGTGGTTTAGAGTGGGTAAGGGAACATTGGAAAGGGAACTGATGTCCGTGGCAGGATTAGGAAATTAGTAGGGGACAGATGGGTTAGTAACTGAGGGGAGGATTAAATAAAGTTATTCATTTACAAACGCAGTCAGTCGCGGCTTTGATGCGAGATATTTGTCTAGGCGGAGTTTAAATGAATCAACGGTGCTGCAGTCTATAACATCTCGGGGAAGCCCATTCCACAAGTTGACAACTCGATTGAAGAAGAAATTCTTAGATTCGTGTGAGTTAAAAGATTTACCAATAATTTTGAAACCGTTTCCCCGCGTGTAATTAGATTGGTCGATAGTGAAGTACTTACTACAGTTCATATTGTCGATGCCTTTGATGATTTTGAACACTTGAATTAAGTCACCTCTTAATCTGCGCTGGGTTAAAGGAAATATATTTAATTCTCTAAGACTCTCCTCGTATGGTTTGTTCTTTAGGCTAGGTATCATTTTGGTAACTCTACGTTGAACTCGTTCTAGCTTGTTTATATCTTTTTGGTAATAAGGGCACCAGGATTGAACGAAGTATTCCAGAAGAGGGTGGACTAAGGAATTGTAAAGGGTTAGGATAACTTCTTTGGATTTATGCTCAAATGACCTGCCTATAAAGCCAATTATTTTGTTTGCCCTCTTAACAACTTCTGAGCATTGTTGACTCGGTTTTAGGTTACTCGATATTGTTACTCCCAGATCGGTTTCTCTGTTTACATTCTTAAGCTGAGTGCCATTCATCGAATAGTTTGCTTTCTCATTTAGGTATCCGATATGTAGTACTTTACATTTATCCGCATTGAAACTCATTTGCCAAATTTGGGCCCAACATGACAATTTATCTAGATTGTGTTGCATATCGTCAACTTGTTCTTTTGAGAGTACGCTATTTGCAATTTTTGTATCGTCAGCAAATTTTGAGATTGTACAGGTGAGACCCTCATCTATGTCGTTGATGTAAATTAGAAAGATAATTGGTCACCAATAATTGATAATTGGTACCGATCCCTGGGGTACCCCGCTACTTACATTGGTCCATTTAGATGCCTTACCGTTTTTGACTACTCTTTGCTTTCTGTCGCTGAGCCAATTTTCTATCCATTTCAACACACCGTCTTGTATTCCATGCGCTTTTAGTTTTAGCAGTAAACGTTTGTGGGGAACTTTGTCAAAGGCCTTTTGAAAATCAAGGTATATAATATCTACAGGTTTACTCTCATTGTAGAGTAACATGAACCAGTGCAGCAAACAATAAACAAGTAAGCGCATAGACAAACTGTTACGACCGGGGCTACGAATAAAACAAGGGCACTTAATGATTGGACTAGTAATAGGGCACTATGCAACAACGGTACGCTAGATCCAAACCCTTGAACTTATATGCCGGCTAACAAAAACACCTATACCCTCCTAAGTTAATCTGCGATAACGGGGTATCCTTAACTGGGGATAAATGTACTCTACTTCAGGCTACCCCACACTGGTATAGCCTGATAACAAACAAGATGCAAGTTACGTTAAAATGCATAAAAGGGAAGCTATGGAAAGGTCAATTAAATCACTGCAAGATTTAATACAATAAACAGATGCTTCAATATAGTTACTCTAAACAACAATAAACTCTTCACTCCTATCTGAAAGAAAGTGAAGTCTAGTCCTACAGCATAGACCTAGACACTTCTGAAGACAGTCTGATGCTCATAAGATGCTCATATCTTAAATTATAGAAAAGCAGGAGGCAGGACACCATACGTGTAGACTGAATACACTAAAAGATAGGACATATAATGTTAACTGACACGAGAATATTATAAATGCGCAACAGCAGTAATGTTCGACACTAAAAGAAATGCTTCCTCATCAACGAAACAGTCTACTATGGTTGTGCAACTCAACAACAACCTAGACTCATAAATGCCGTGAATAATAATGCATACATATCATCTATCTATCTATCTATATGCTCAGGCCCAATCCCCATTTTGGGGGTAGCCGACTCAAGACAGAGCAAGAACAGGGAAAACACAAAAACAACATAAAACAACAAATAAACACAGATAAAAAGCACAAACTCACACACATCCAGGTCACCCAGGAGAAGACCCAGAGACCAGGGTCACCAATATCATAAAGAGCTCATATCCTAACTAGTGTCTGCTAGGTGAATAAAGTCTAGCTGGGATATCTAGGTTAGGAAACTGTGGCTGAGCAAGACTGGCTCATAGCCTAGTGTTGTCCTTAAGGCGGTATGATTAAAGTTACGTTAATGACGGGGATGCTCTCTTGGTAGATCCAGATCTCAAGTATCTGGTTCTACCCTGGCGATCCCTCCAAAGTCAAGCAAAGAGGCAGCACTGTGTGACAAGGTAGTAGGCTAATGCCCTCTTACCACACGATGCTGCACTCGCAAAAGGCACAACCAAAAAGACAACCTAGGCTACCACAGAAACCGTCGAAGTCGTGTAGGTATAAGCGAACCGTACACACATCGCAGACAACGACAACAGAAGCCTTATCCCAGTCTAGCATTAAATAACCCAGCAGAGCACTAAATCAATAATGGAGACACACACCGAGTTCTTAACCTCTACTAACTAAGAACCCTCAAAACCTATTCTAAGTACATGTAAATATCTCGGAGAGCGACGCAAATAATACGATGGGCCGATATGAAATCGTGTGCAGGACCCAAAGGGAGTGTTGTGACGTTAAAAGATAAGAGGAATGAAAGAGAAGAAATTGAGAAAGAGAGACAGTATCAGAATAGTGGAGATATGGGAGACAGTGGTAAAAAGGATGCTAGAAATGTGCGTCCCTAGCCTGCTCTAAAGAGAGTAGCTCCTCGGGACCCCCAGGATCCCACAAAGGCATGGTGGTCAGCCAATCACAGGCCGCTACATCACCAGGCAGCAGGCCTCCAGAAGGCGCCAGGAACCACCAGCCAATCAAAACTGAGAGAAAGGCCACGCGGGCGGGAAACTCCTCCGGGAGGGAGGAGGGAGGAGGAAAGCAACACTCACTGCCCCCACTCTGCTCGCTCGCTCTCTCTCAACTTCACTACAATGCATCTTATGTTCTACTCATGATATAAAATACTTCCCGTTGTCACAGACAAAAATAAAGACGACCACTGGACTGTCTGCAACAATGCAAGTACTATGAAAGAAAGAACAACCTTCTCTGATAAGTGTAGCCCATTTCACTGCCCTGGCGAGTGCTAGTGGCTAACGGGAGGCGATTCTGCCAACGCTGGTAGGCGTCACACCCCGACCAAGATATGGGACGCTCAACATTAGGCGAGCACCATATCTGACAAGGCAGAACGCCGACAAGATCCGCCACAACCAGCCACTCCGCCAGAAATGAAATGCAAAGCTCAATCATAAATAAAAACAACATTTTAGCATAAATAAAATCTTATAACCCCTCCAAACATAATAGTATAATTTTAGCCTGCTATGCTCCCAGAGGGGGCTTCACAGAGCCCAGCCTACTAAGTGAAAGACAGGTTCAACTTAGGACTTTAGCTATAACATTGGCAACTTACAATTAACTATAAAAAAGAAAGAGTTTTTATGTGTTGTTTATAACGGCTGCTCTACAGGGGCAAGCCTGATTTTTCTCCACTCTCAACACACACTGACTGAACGGCGAGGGTTCTCCTGCAAACAAACCCTCCCGTGACAAACAATCAGCCAAAACATTATCAGTGCCCTTAGCATGCCACACATCCAACTTGTGTTCCGGCAGCAAAACAACACCTGACACTGATAACCCGCCCAGTTCATCACAAGACTGGCACTTCTCTTCGCTCTTTCCGGCAACGGGGCCTGCCAATAACCTTTCACTAGTTCTACCTTCGTGACGAGCGAGGCAGCCCCGATGCGGTCTATGGTATCGTCAACTCTAGGTAATGGATAAGCGTCTGTCAGGGATAATGCTTCCACACTCTTGCAATCACCATACACACGGAACTTGCCACTCAACTCCGGTTGCAAACTCACTGGCAACGACCACTCACGATATCCCTTATCCCTCAGATCCTTGAGTAATGAAATGATAGGTCTCTGTCAGGATAATGCTTCCACACTCTTGCAATCACCATACAGACGGATCTTGCCACTCAACTCCGGTTGCAAACTCACTGGCAACGACCACTCACGATATCCTTTATCCCTCAGACCCTTTTTCCACATGTCGTCTAGCTCTGTTTCACGACAGGCTGTTGAGCAGGATTTATACGGTAGGGAATTAAACTGAGCCAAGCACTGTCTCCAGCCTCCATGTCGGATTTTACCCCGTACATCAGGCCTGGAGAAGCAACAAACATGCGGATGCACTGCCACAGCCTAGTAAACAACTTATCTCGCAGAACAACATGCCTAGTGCCCTCCCACAACCCAGCCGAGACCGCAGCTTCTAACCTGTAGTCTCCCTCCTTCTCCACCTTCGTCCCTAGAACAGCCAGGTCATGAGAGGGACAATCAGTACCACCTGTGCAGTCACTCCCATAGTTCATTATTGCTAAGGCTTCCCTACCGATACCGTACATGCGCACCCCCGCATTCCTTGCAACTGCATCTGCCTGCGCAGCATCACCGCTTTTAGCGACATGGCCAGATACAGTTGGTCTAGGGTAGGGCTGTTGCATTCGACAAGAGCAGCATTGGGAGGCTATGCGACGACCGGGAACCTCCACTCCACAGCCAACCTCACCAATCTGCTCAAATGTCCTCCTTCTGACCACCACCCTTGGCAGCCATGGGTCGACCCTGACCTGACAACCATGTCCAAGCCTCGTCGCCCACCTTGAACCACCGAAACAACGAGGCTAACGGTCTACCAACATTCAAGTGACCTGCCCGCGGAACATCTTGCACCGCCTGAGTTGTGAGGCTTGGGTGCTCGGCACGACCAGTGGGGTATGAACCGAGCTGGTGCTGGAGCGCTGCACACTGCTGCTCAGGCAGGTGCTCTAGCGCTTCCACACCACCAGACTCGTGTCCCCCGCCCACTGCTCCACCGAGACATGACAATCCCAACTCTCCTCCACCTGTGCCCTACTGCCCCCCTCTCCTTCTCCTCCTTGGCCGCTGCAGACCAACGCAGGGACAGTAGGCTGCTCAGGTGGTTGCCTCACAAACTCCTCCAGCAGGTTCACATGACATGTTTCCCCGTCCTCGTGTTCAATAGTCCCGTTCCCACAACTCTCCTCCACCTGGGAACTACTAAATCGCGGAGTGCCATCACGCCCAACCATGTCACTAGGGGTGACAGGTTCTGGGGCCACTCCGGAGCTCACCTCTGGGTCAAGTACTAAGCCGCTAAGGAGAGCCACTGGAGCAAAACTCACAAAACTCCCAACTTTAGCTTGCTCCTTCCGACCGTTCCTCCGCTGGTCTAGAGACTGAGGAATAGGCTGTGACACTTTAGATGCACGAGATCGGGTGACAACACACGCCCTCTGCTGTGGTTGACACCTCTCGACTACCTTCTGCCCCTCCCTACTCACGTCGGCCAACCTCTCGGCACCGACTAAGGGTGGAACCTCAGAAGCAGGTACCGCAAAGTCGTTGCCGAGAAGAAGGTCGATGCCCTCTACTGGCAGTTTCTCCACGATTCAGACATCCAACTCTCGTGTCACACCTTCTACCTCCAGCTCCACTCGGACCAACGGGTATAACTTTGTAGCATTGATACCCTGCACCGCAACTACCCGTGCCGCGTTTATAGGTTTGCCTGTTAAGTTTTTCATCAATGTCAAAGAAGCACCCGTATCACGCAAAAATTCTACTCCATGCTTGCAACCAGCCCAACTCACGCAGCCGCGCCCTCTATGGTCACAAAAAGTATCCCGGAGAGGTGTCAAGCCTTCCGGATACTTCTTCACTGGCAGTGCTCCAGCCTCTGACCATTTACCCCGGGCAAATGCAGATGACTTCAAAGACACTCCAATGTTGCGAGCCAAAGACACGACTACTGTAGGTAGCTTGCTAGGACAGGATCGTGCAAAATGCACCTTCTCGTGACAATGAAAACACTCTAACTCCCCCTTGGGCTTCCCTTGAGGTGGGGAAGGGCCCACACCCTTCTTAAACGGGACGGTATTAGGTTTATGGTCAGACTTAATATCATTGCTCTTGTTGTTAATGCTATATGGTGTATCACTGACTCGGGGGGGTGGAGTGTTGCGCCCCTTGTTACCTGCATCGTTCCGTTGTGCAGACCCGCACCCACGAATCAGCGATAGCCTACGGTCAGCCATCCTGCCTCCTGTAGAGTTTTAGGGATTTTCACTTTGAGGTTCAAAATCAGGTCGCTGCCCGTACACTTAAAGAACTGCTCGAGAATCATCAGCTGTTTTATCTCATCAAACATCGTTGCCTTCTCCGATCTCAGCCAATTCCCAAAAGCGTCAGACAGTTCCCGGGCATGTTCAAGAAAGGTGCACTCACGACCCTTCGTAACACCCCGGAACTTCAACCTATAAGTCTCTGGTTGTAACTCATGTGCCCGCAGGACAGCCTCCTTCAATCCCTCAAAATCGATGCACGACTCCAAAGGCAACGCATCATATGCCTTGAGTCCTTTGCCAACCAACCTAGAGGAAACAAGGGCTGCCCACTTAACCTCGGGCCATTGGTGCTCCCGGCACTTTGCCTTCTTCTCAAAACGTAGGAAAAACTCGGTGACAACTGACTCGTCAAATGCAGGGACTAATTTAAGAAGGTAGACTGGAAACTAGTTCGAGATGTAAAGGTCATCCCGAGCGAAGAATGTATCCCCCAGCATAAGCTACTTGTGTGCGACATGAGCTTATACAGAGATCCTAAGCGCAAGAAGGTTTACATACCCAAAAGGAAAGTGTGGCTGCTGAAGGACAAGGAAGTTAGGGATAGGTTTCATAATAACTGGAGGAAATGAATAGAAATAAGGAAGCTAGGCCTAACGATGTAAATAGCCAATGGAACTTTCTTAAGCATAGCCTTATCGCTGCCACTGACAAAGTCTGTGGGAAAACAAAGGGTCACCCCAGGAATAAGACCTCTTGGTGGTGGAATGATGAGGTAGAACATGCTGTGAAAGAGAAAAGGAGATGCTTCAAAGCATGGAAGAAAGGAGGCAGCAGGGAGGAATACCAGGCAGCTAAACGAACTGCCAAAAGAGTTATTTACAATGCTAAAAATCGCATCAAGGACCTGGTCCTCGAACAAGTGTGTAACACTGATAATCCCAATGGGATCTTCAACCTAGCTAGGCGAGTTAAAAATGACAGTAGGGATATTATAGGTGAACAGTGTGTTAGAGATGATAATGGGAAGATTGTGTATGCAGAAAATGAAATCAGAGAAGCATGGAAGGTACACTATGAACGATTGCTAAATGTAGAGTTTGAATGGGATAAGGAACAGCTTAGTATAAAAAAACCAATATCTGGGCCCCCTCCTTTGATAGCACCAGCTGTAGTGAGCGACGCAATCAATAAAATGAAGGACGGTAAAGCTCCAGGTTGCTCCGACATTGTCGCTGAGATGATAAAAGCCTCAGGGGAGATTGGTGTAAACTTAGTCACTGAGTTGATAAACACCATTATTAAAGATGAGAAAATCCCAGAGGATTGGCTCAAAAGTGTAATAGTAAATATATACAAAGGAAAAGGGGATGCGCTAGATAGAGGAAATTATAGGGGCCTGAAAATGCTTGACCAAATCATGAAGGTCTGTGAGAGAGTCCTTGAGGGTTTGATCAGGCAAAGCATCTCTATTGATGATATGCAGTTTGGTTTTATGCCAGGACGTGGTACAACCGATAGTTCATAGTCAGGCAGATACAAGAAAGATACTTACTAAAAGGCAGGGATCTTTACTTTGTGTTTGTGGACCTGGAGAAGGCCTTTGATAGGGTACCTAGAGATGTTGTGCAGTGGGCTATGAGGAAACTTGGTGTGGAAGAGTGGCTGGTGCGTGTGATAATGAAGATGTATGAGGATTCGCGAAGTTCAGTGAGGGTGAAGGGTGTACCGAGTGATGAGTTCGCAGTCCGTGTTGGAGTCCATCAGGGTTCAGTGTTAAGCCCCCTCCTCTTTATTATGGTCTTGGAGGCGCTGTTTAGAGTTTTTAGAGGCGGACTCCCGTTGGAACTGTTTTATGCAGACGATTTAGTCCTAATAGCTGACAGTATGCAGGATGCTGAGGCCAAATTCAGAGAGTGGAGAGAGGGCATGGCGAGCAAGGGTTTAAGAGTCAATATTAACAAAACCAAGGTTATGCATTGTAGATTGAGACGAGGCAATGTGGAAAAGAGCGGTGCATACCCATGTGCAGTGTGTGGAAAGGGAGTGGGCGTTAACTCAATTCAATGTAGCATCTGTCGATGTTGGGTACACCATGGGAGTAAGCGCTGTAGTAGAATAAAGGGGCCCCTGCCGAAGGATAAGTCAGAAATAGAGAAATTTGAGTGCGTAGTGTGCAAAGGCGAGCTTGTGTTAAGTGATGATCCTGTGGCTGTGAATTTTGGAAATGAGTCTTTGGAGCTGGTGAACAAGTTTTGTTACCTAGGAGATACCATCTCTGCCGGTGGTGGGGCCGAGGCTGACACTGTTGCTAGAATTAGGTGTGGCTGGGGGAAGTTCAGAGAATTGATGCCAATCCTGACCATGAAAAGAATGCCTCTCCCCTGAAGGGAAAGGTGTATGCCTCATGTGTTAGAAGTGCAATGACGTATGCCTCAGAAACATGGGCCGTTAAAGTAGAGGATGTCAACAGAATGGAGCGTAATGAGATGAGAATGGTGAGATGGATGTGTGGGGCCAGGCTACAGGATAGAATAACAAATGTTGAGCTGAGGAGACGTTTAGGCATAAAGAGTATTAGCGAGGTGATGCGTACAAGTAGACTGGGATGGTATGGACATGTGGAGAGAATGGATGAACAAAATTGGGTGAAAAAATGCAGGTCTGTGATTGTGGAGGGAGCTGCACCGAGGGATGGACCGAGGAAGACCTGGGATCGGACTATACGCGCCGATCTCAAATCAAAGAACTTGACAAGTGAAGTAGCCCTTAACAGGGTTGCCTGGAATGCCGCCATTAGGACAAGAGACTGAAACTGCACTGCTGTGTGGAACACTCAGTCTTAAAATTTTATGTATGTATGTATGTATATAAGGTGCGATAAAGACTGATCAAGACCTCGATTCCCAGAACCGAGACGCTGCCCTGTCGACTCCACCCGAGACTTCTCAAGATCTCTGTCTGCACAGTACTTCGTAGCCTCAACCTGAAGCTCAGCCTCCCGTACGGCCTTTCTCTCCTCAGCCTGAATCTTAGTCATCTCAATCTGCTGCTTAGCCATCTCAAGCTGGTATTCCTGCTGCTTAGCCATCTTAGCCATCTCAAGCTGGAAGATCATATCTGCAGTTAATCCTTGAGGAGGAGGAGATGCAACAATTGGAGACCCACCCAGTGACAAACCACGCTGGCAGTGACTATCGGCCTGCGGGAACGTACCCGGCTCCGGAGCCCGAGGGGGCGCCATGGTAGGAGTCAAGTGGAATGGGGGCTGGGCCGAAGGTGCCCCAGCTCCCGCTCCACCCGAAGCCCCATGCACCCCGCCGAGCACCCAGGCCACCAGGTCACTTCTCGTCATGCTGCTAGTGCCAACATGACCCATGACCGTGGCCAAACACTGGAGACCATACCGATCAATCCCTGACACCCGGTCAACAGTAATAGGTATCTCCAGAAACTTTCTTGCATCCTCCTCACTAGTTATAACTCTAATGCCTTCTAAAAAAAAACAGCTGCTGCACCCCAGAGTCTGCTTCCCATACTGTGTCCTCACTGTACATTGATCCGTCGTTCGACAGTGTCCACCGAAAATTCTCAACGTTTATAAACAAAAAAAGTACCTAAACTCTCATGTAGCACTATTCACTCAAAAATATAAAATGCTCGAAGACAACTCAAGTGCTATACTACGTTGCCAAAAAAAATCCATGTGTCCAAAATATTCCTCAAAAAACAAATGTCCAACAATCCTGCAATTCTTTCTTAGATACCAGGCAAAGTCATTGTTTTTTATTACTGTAATAATCAACAAATGGATCCTGGTTTCTAATAAAATAAGATACTGGCGAAGGTCGCCATTTGTTATGAGCGCAATAACACTAATGGATCCTGGCCACTACTAATATAAGATACTAGGCAAGGTCGCCATTTGTTACGACCGGGGCTACAAATAAAACAAGGGCACTTAATGATTGGACTAGTAATAGGGCACTATGCAACAATGGTACGCTAGATCCAAACCCTTGAACTTATATGTCGGCTAACAAAAACACCTATACCCTCCAAAGTTAATCTGCGATAACGGGGTATCCTTAACTGGGCATAAATGTACTCTACTTCAGGCTAACCCACACTGGTATAGCCTGATAACAAACAAGATGCAAGTTACGTTAAAATGCATAAAAGGGAAGCTATGGAAAGGTCAATTAAATCACTGAAAGATTTAATACAATAAAAAGATGCTTCAATATAGTTACTCTAAACAACAATAAACTCTTCACTCCTATCTGAAAGAAAGTGAAGTCTAGTCCTACAGCATAGACCTGGAAACTTCTGAAGAAAGTCTGATGCTCATAAGATGCTCATATCTTAAATTATAGAAAGGCAGGTGGCAGGACACCATACGTGTAGACTGAATACACTAAAAGATAGGACATATACTGTAATGTTAACTGACACGAGAATATTATAAATGCGCAACAGCAGTAATGTTCGACACTAAAAGAAATGCTTCCTCATCAACGAAACAGTCTACTATGGTTGTGCAACTCAACAACAACCTAGACTCATAAATGCCATGAATAATAATGCATACATATCATAAAGAGCTCATATCCTAACTAGTGTCTGCTAGGTGAATAAAGTCTAGCTGGGATATCAAGGTTAGGAATCTGTGGCTGAGCAAGACTGGCTCATAGCCTAGCGTTGTCCTTAAGGCGGTATGATTAAAGTTACGTTAATGACGGGGATGCTCTCTTGGTAGATCCAGATCTCAAGTATCTGGTTCTATCCTGGCGATCCCTTCAAACTCAAGCAAAGAGGCAGCACTGTGTGACAAGGTAGTAGGCTAATGCCCTCTTACCACACGATGCTGCACTCGCAAAAGGCACAACCAAAAAGAAAACCTAGGCTACCACAGAAACCGTCAAAGTTGTGTAGGTATAAGCGAACCGTACACACATCGCTGACAACGACAACAGAAGCCTTATCCCAGTCTAGCACTAAATAACCCAGCAGAGCACTAAATCAATAATGGAGACACACACCGAGTTCTTAACCTCTACTAACTAAGAACCCTCAAAACCTATTCTAAGTACATGTAAATATCTCGGAGAGCGATGCACATAATACAATGGGCCGATATGAAATCGTGTGCAGAACCCAAAGGGAGTGTTGTGACGTTAAAAGATAAGAGGAATGAAAGAGAAGAAGTTGAGAAAGAGAGACAGTATCAGAATGGTGGAGATATGGGAGACAGTGGTAAAAAGGATGTTAGTCATGTGCGTCCCTTGCCTGCTCTAAAGAGAGTAGCTCCTCGGGACCCCCAGGATCCCACAAAGGCATGGTAATCACAGGCCGCTACGTCACCAGGCAGCAGGCCTCCAGAAGGCGCCAGGAACCACCAGCCAATCAAAACCGAGAGAAAGGCCACTCGGGCGGGAAACTCTTCCGGGAGGGAGGAGGGAGGAGGAAAGCAACACTCACTGCCCCCACGCTGCTCGCTCGCTCTCTCTCAACTTCACTACAATGCATCTTATGTTCTACTCATGATATAAAATACTTCTCGTTGTCACAGACGAAAATAAAGACCACCACTGGACTGTCTGTAACAATGCAAGTACTATGAAAGAAAGAACAACATTCTCTGATAACTGTATCCCATTTCACCGCCCTGGCGAGCGCTAGTGGCTAACGGGAGGCGATTCTGCCAACGCTGGTGGGCGTCACAAAACACACACACACACACACACACACACACACACTTATATATATATATATTCTGGCATACGGAGCCCTGTATGTTAATTTAAGAGTTAGAATTAGAGTTGAAGGAGTGCCAAACTACCCAGGCGGCGAAGCAGACTAGCGAGCGAACTAGCGAGTGGGAAACCAGCTCGTCCGCATACCAGCAAACAAGCCTTCACACCTGCGTGCGTCATAGGGGACCCTGCAAACTACTTCGATGACCTGACGCTATGACGTATGATCGACGCCAGGAGACCCTATTGGTCCACGCACCTGCTATGCAACTCGAGGAGCTATGATAGGGGCGCGCACCATCACTCGCCTCCTGATTCGTTCCTACACCATCATTGTTTAGTATATAAGACCCGAGTAGTGGGCATTCAAATCAGTCTCATTTGGAGTTGGGGAAGGTGAACTTGCAGCTGGAGGAAGACGGGGTGAAGTATTATAATGGGATTGTGACTGTCAGTCAGATTATATAAGTGTGTGTTAAGTGTGTTCGGTGTAAACACTTATGTTATGTTGGTTAGTGAGATATGTGATTGGGAATTAACGTTAACGCTATTATTATGTACTTAACTATTTTAGTTGACTATCTTGTGGACTAAAGCAACTCTTTAAGTAATTGGGTTATGATGAAAGTAATACTATTGTTTTATATTAATACTTACGAGTTCTTTCATTTTCTTTTAATTAAGCTTACATTGCTTAACGGTGCTTAGTACGGTGATGCTATTGTCTCATATTAGTAATATCGCCTTAGACTAACATGGCTGTGTTAATATTACTTCTAGTGATTTCCTAAGCTGAAGAAAATTCTTTTAGCTTCAAAATATTATTTTTGCTTTTCATATTATTAGAGTGAGACCTGAATCGAATCTATGAAGCGATCTTAATTAATTTACTCATAATCAAACCTCAATGTTACGTGGTTAAGAAATACATTTAACTAATTATTAAATATATATATCTAACTTTTTATGTGACTTTGATATTAATCCTGATGATAATAATATTATAATACTATTAACGTAAGACAAGAACCAAGAATAATTACATTACATATAAATAAAAGGACATATAAGAAAACTATCTATTCATTTCAAATAGGGTAAGAGACAGAAATATTCTTACTTTAATATTTATCTTTCAAGACTGTTTATAGAATTAATAGTCCTTCTTTAGATATACTTCTCGGTTCATAACCATAGCCTAATAAGCTTCGGTTAAATAATAATTCTTTATAAATACTACATGACTTTAATTAGTTTCAGTATTTTTCATAATTAAAGAGTATCAGTCAATAAAGGATACTAAGTCCTAAGATCCAAAAGGAAAGGAAGCAACAACAGGAAATAATTTTGTTAGATTTTACTTTTGTTTTGCCTTCAGCTGACTGATACCTTAATAATCTCTGTGCTATCTAGATTCATCAAGTTAACCACTTGAGCATCAAGATACGTAACAGAAGAGCGGCGACCTCGCCAGGATTCGTTTCATACAGTTTCACTCAGTTTCATTACCGTTTCACTACTTAAAAATCAAATATTAATCATGCCTCATCTAATTAATGACGAAGATGCTCGAGTTTTCATAGAATCAGAACCCACAGCCCCTGATATTGACTGTCTGTCAAACTCCGAACTGAAAGTGCTTGCCTCACATCTCCAATTAACTGTCTCAAACATGTCCAAAGTAGAGGTGGCTCAGACCATTAAAACCTACCTGTTCCCTGTAGAAGGCGAGGAGGGTGACGGAGCAGTTGGTGGGATCCCGAGTAAACCTAGCCAACTTGATGAACAATTGCCACCTGGTTTGACCGGTGATCAAATATTCGAACTAGAACTAGCCAGAATGAAAATAAATGCCGAAGCAAATGCCGAACAAGCCAGAGCAAATATCGAAGAAGCCAGAATAAAGACCGAACATTATCAATATCAATATCAAACGGCTCAACTAAATGTCAATACAAATGCTCCCGTAATTGCTCCCCCTCTGGGATTGACTATGACTAGTGTCATTCCACCTTTCACTGAGGATAATGTGAAGGATTTCTTTGTTTTGTTTGAGGAAGTTGCTGGAGGTATGAAGTGGACAAGAGATCAATGGCCTTTTATGTTACAAACCGTTTTGACAGGGCAGGCTCGAGCCACGTATTTGTCAGAAGTAGCAGAAGTTAGGCAGGATTATGACAATCTCAAAGAAGCTATCCTAAAAACCTATCAATTGCAGCCTGAGGCTTACAGGCAATCTTTCCGTAAAACCAGAAGAAAGTAGAAGAAACCCATAAGGCATTTGCCAGGACCATGACTAAAACTTTCAATCATTGGGTCAAGAGTAAGAAAGTCACAAGCTACAATGATCTGAAGGAGTTGGTCCTTTTAGAAAATTGATTCTTCTGTGTCCTATCATTTAACACCTTACGAGCGGCCTATGCGGTTTATTTATGTGTACCGCACAGCGGGGTGTTTTTAGCCAAAATAGGGCTGTTTACGTGATCATTTTCATGCCTAAATAAGACCCAGAACGTAAAACAAGTACCTATCCCTGAAAGGGCATAAACAGAGCTTTCGAATGACACCATAACGATCCTTGTATGATGGATAGTTTTCTTGCAATAACCGTGCAACGCGAGTGCAAAAAGCAGGTAATTCGGTACTTTTAGTACATAATTGAGTATGTAGCGAGTGAGAGAGGGAGGAGGGAGCTGAGATTTGTGTCAGTACGTTCGCCGCGGTGGTCTGGAGCAGTCATACGCTCGCTAGTCTCCTGCCACCACTTGTCTCTCTCTCAGCCACATTACGTGCTGAAATTGCCACTCGAGTTATGTCGAGCGCCGCCACATAGTCCAGCTTTATTTAACTCGACTTATGTTGCTCCCCGCTAAATAAGGGTTAAAGGGGAAAAGGTAGATTGTCTTGCCGACGCCGCTGACATGGCTGACACATACGTGCTCAACAACAAATTTCGTGGAAAGAAGCCCTACGATAATTCTAGTTCTAATTTTAAGTATCCCAATCACAAATCTGACAGACCCAGTCACAAGCCTATAACGTCTTCCCCAGCTAGCCAAAATAGAATTGTTCCCCCAACTAAAAATGTGACTCAGGGCAATGGTAACAGAGGTGGGCCCCAAGTAATAGTAATGCTCAAAGAGGGAACGTTCCCGTATCCCCTAAAGTATGTACTTTTTGTGGCATGAGAGGCCACCTAGCTTATCAGTGCTGGGCCAAGGAGGAGAGATCGGGGCAGACAGTTGCCGCCGTATCTCAAATTCCATATGTGCAGGACTCCCGACAGAAGGAGTACCTAGCACCAAAAGTTCCTTTAATGCAGGACTCCCGACAGAAGGAGTACCTAGCACCAAAAGTTCCTTTAATACAGGACTCCCGACAGAAGGAGTACCTAGCAGCTAACGTAAACCATCTAGACAGGGGTGTAGTAGCATGTGTGGTGCAACCCACTAGGGTTAAGCCAATAATAATTTCACAATCAGTGCAGGACTGTTACCGTCCCTTTATTTCATCTGGCAACGTGACATTAAATGGTTGTATGCATGAGGTAAAAATTCTGAGAGACACCGGTTCTACTAGCACCCTCATGGTGAATCCTTACACTGAGTGCCCACCTGGCGAACCAGTTGTAATGAGAGGTGATGCCAATTTTATGCACACTTGGTAAAAGGCGAAATTTAATGTGAGTTACTACAGGGTGAGACCACCATAGCTTTGTGTAGGTCCCAAGATATCCCTGTGCCTGGGGTAACACTCCTTTTGGGGAATGATGTAGCAGGTGAGAAGGTCCGACCAGATCCCATTTTGTCACTTTCCCCTGTTAACGAGGCACTAACCGGTGAGCTCGAAAAGGAGATGCCAATTGTTTTCCCTGTGTGTGCTGTCACACGTTCAATGTCTCAAGTAGCAGTTCCCTCAGACAGAAATGTACCGAATGTAAGAGTTGATGAAAGGGATGATGAGAGTGTGAATGATGCTCCAACTGTGCCTGATGATGTGACTGAGGTGGATTTATCTGACACCTTTATGGCTCAACTTGAGCCTAACGATGACCATGAAACCCCTCCAAATTGTCCTAGTGGCCTGGTAGAGCTACAGAGAGATGATAGTGAATGCAAGGAGTTAGCTGCCAGGGCTGTGAGTGAAGAGGAATGTGAGAAGGAGGGTGGTGAATGTTTCTACCTCAAAGGAGGAGTATTGTGGCGTAGATGGAGACAGCCACATAGACCAATCGATGACGGGGCCTGGGACGTCCATCAAGTAGTAGTCCCCAAACCTTGTCGTAGAGATATCTTGGAAATGGCACATTGTATACCATTGGCAGGTCACCTAGGTGTGAGAAAAACTCTAGACAGAATCCGAGCCCACTTTTACTGGCCAGGAATGCGTGCAGATGTAGTGGAGTTCTGTAGAGTGTGTCACACCTGCCAGATAACAGGAAAACCTAATCAAAAGGTGCCTGTACATCCTCCGGTGCCCTTACCAGTGTTCGAGAACCCTTTCACTCGGGTGGTAGTGGATATCGTTGGCCCATTGCCAAAGACATCCCAGGGACATATATATTTGTTAACTATAATGGACATGGCAACTCGATACCCAGAAGCTATACCGTTAAGAAATATTTCAGCCCAAACAGTCATTAACCCTTCCAGCCCGGCTGTCCTTTTATAAGGACACCGCGGCAGATGGGCCGGTACCCGGGTGTCCTTATAACAGGCTGTAAGCTTGAAAGCCTATTAAGCTTGGTCTGAACGCCGTGCGTCCGACGCATGTAAGCAAAGCTGGTCATTGCGTCACCGCACCTCCGAAAACAAGAAGGAGACGTCGGATCAATGCTGTTGTTGTATGATATGACGAAATTAGTGTCTGAAAAGCTCCGATATTGTCAACATCGCGGAAAAATTCGCTCCACGGAAATCGTCATCACAACTGAACCAGTTGACTTACAGAGCTCTACTCAATGCCAGTCTACAGATTGGAAACCACACTACGTTTAGGGATGCATGGGAAATTTCTAGCAGTTAAAATAACAAAGATACGGTAGCCTAGGCATAGACGTTTTTCGGCCAGATCGCCCGGGTACCTGACACTGTCCTTTTGTAAGGCAGCCCGGGTCGGAAGGGTTAAGGAACTGCTCAAATTCTTCACCAGAATGGGTTTCCCCCATGAGGTGCAGAGTGATCAAGGTACTATTTTCACTTCCAATATATTTCAGCAGTCCCTGAAAGAATTGGTTATCGACCATGTGAAGTCCAGCTCCTACCACCCAGAGTGTCAAGGGGTCCTCGAACATTACCATCAAACTCCAAAATCTATGTTGAAGAAATATTGTGAGGAAACTGGAGGCGATTGGGATAAGGGGGTACCCTTTCTTTTGTTTGCCACCCGTGAGGTTCCGACTGAATCTCTGGGCTTCTCACCCAATGAACTAGTTTTCAGTCACCAGGTACGTGGCCCTTTGCAGCTATTGCAGGACAGCCTAGTTGGTCAGGAAGGGAACCAAAAACTCCTCAAGTATGTGTCAGAGTTCAAAACCCGGCTGAGAGCCTCGTGCGAGTTTGCAGCACAAAATCTAAGAGTGGCTAAAGACACCATGAAAGTATGGTACGATAAAAGAGCCTGTGTGAGGGAGTTTCAGCCCGGTGATGAGGTCTTGGTTCTCATTCCCCTATTCGGCCAACCTTTATCAGCAAAATTTAGAGGACCATATAAAGTAGTAAAAAGGGTGAGTGTTACTGACTACTTAGTGGCTACCCCAGACAGGAGGAAGCCTAAGCAAGTATTTCACATAAATATGTTAAAACCCTATCATAGGACCCCTGACTCCAGATTCTCCTTCTGTGGCAGTAATAAGAACCTGTGGACATCCTGGTGTGGGTCATGTTTGTAGTCCTTACCCACAGATCTTGCAGCAGACTGTCCCAGATCCTGAATGTATCGATAATGACTTTGACTTGTCCTGTGGTCTCTCAAACTTTAAGTGTAATTTAGTAGCATGGGGGGAATTACCAACTAAATGATGTCATCTTCCCTCCGAGAAAGCTAACGAACTAATCCATGTTTTATCCCAGTCTCCCAGTGTGTTCCGTGATACTCCAGGGCTCACCTCATTGGCCGTGCATGACATAGATGTCGGGGATGCAGCACCCATCAAATTATCCCAATACCGTGTCTCACCACAGCGCAGGAGTATTCTGCAAGTTGAATTAGATTTCATGTTGTCCAATGCCATAATTACTAGAGCCTTAAAGGTGGGTGTGCATGCTATTATTTTCCTCCACAATCATTACCGGCAGTGTGCACTATAGCTTTTGGTGCAATATTTTCTGCTACAATGGCTTAATTATTTATATAATGGCCAAAATAGGATATGGGCGACACTTTTCTGGATTCGGAGTTTAAGCGCTCTGATGACGTATGCCCAGGAACACAACAAGCTCTTCCGACAGGTGGAAATGGAGGATAGTGAAAGTAGTTCCGATTAGTTTGCCAATACTGAGGGTGATAACCGTGATTATGGCAAAGAACCTCAAGTGATGAATATTGGTGGTGTCCAGGCTTATATGTATGAACCTGTAGGACGAGATCCAGCAGCAGGAGAGGAGGGAGAAGCAGCTGTGATATTACCGCCCGCCTTGTTTACACTACTCGGAGCCCCAGCGGGCGCTAGCGTACATGTCCCCGTCTATTTTGACTGCATTTGGATACAATAATGAAAGCCCGCCCCTCACGCCTCCATGACTTATTGTCATCATCATATACATTGCCAACTGGGTGCAAATAACAGAAAAAATCGCCGTAAAAATAGACGGGAACTTAAACCGCAGCGATCGACTTATTTATTTATTTATTTTTTTTTTAGCCTAGTTGCTAGTAGTTGAATTTCAGCCAATAAATTTCTTTAGCCTAGGTTAGGCCTATATCCATCGACACTGACTGTATAATTTGGGCTAGTCTTAAGTTAGCCCATATTATCCACTCTCCTGACTCCTGAAATTGGCAAGCACGTATGGGTGGGAGGCTGGTTTGGGGGATGGTGGGGGGAAGGTAGAAGGGTAATTGACTCCTGTTACAAATATGGAGCCGATTGGTGAGGTAGTTTCACCACCACGGATTTTCATTTTTTTATGTGATGATCTACGGATAGGCTGGAAGTGGGTGGTGGGAGGAAGTTGGGGTTGTGGTGGGGGGAAGGCAGAAGGGTAGGGGACTTGTCACACAAATATGGAACCAATTGGTGCAGTCGTTTCGCCGCCACATATTTTCCTTTTTTTCCTTTGTGATGGCCTGATGCGGCGAGTGGATTGGGGGAGGGGGTTGGGGTGGTGGTAGCAAGACGCCAGAAGGGTAAGGTACTGTACATGTGGTAGAAATATGAAAGCTATAGGTGCAGTCGTTTCGCTGCTACGATTTGTTTTCGGCGAGTCCGTGTATATACGGACCTGGCACTGGGCGTGACAAGACCCCAGTCCGTATAGGCAATCAGCGGGTGCATCTAGCCATACCCATACTCCACTGCACTTTATTGTCAAAGCATTCATCACGAAAATGTCCATTGCATATGAAGCTTGTTTTGGGCTTTGCCTCCCACACTCTGGTTCTTTGTATAAACTTCACCCATTTGTTACAATGGTATGGATCACTTGGAAACTTGTGTAGTGCTATGTTTGGTCCAGGGATGTTGCTACACCCGAAAACAGCACACCTATTCACCATTTTTGCTATACTTGCTGATGTTTACTTCCCAAATGTTTGCCTGGGCGTACGTCATATCCTCACGTGAGTACTAGTTGCAAGGGGTCGCAATTCAATATCTATTTTTGATTTGTTCTCTAATATTGAAGATTAGTTTTGACAAAGGAGTATTCAGGTTGATTACTGGAGATCTAAGCATCTCTTTAAATACATTATAAATTAATTTTAATTTCGGATGCCCCACCACCTTTAAGCCAGTGGAGTAGTTCGGTCACATGTGTGCCTAAGCCAGACGGGAATTATAGATTTTGTATGGACTACAGACAAGTCAATGCCGTAACAAAAAACGATACCTATCCACTGTCACGGATTGATGATTGTATTGACCAGATTGGCACAGCCAGTTATATAAGTAAAATTGACCTTATGAAAGGATATTGGCAGGTACCTCTTACTCCCCGAGCAAGGGAGATTTCACGTTTTGTGGTAAATAATCAAGCCTTATGGCCTGAAGAACGCTCCAGCTACCTTTCAGCACCTAATAAATCAGGTGACTGAAGGGGTACCTGGATGTGTAGTGTACATTGATGATATCCTCCTCTTTTCCCATATATGGGAAGAACATCTCCAACAAATCAGATTGCTTTTTGCTAACCTTGCTGAAGCAAATCTTGTAGTGAACTTAAGGAAATGCACTTTCATCCAATATCTTGGATATACAGTAGGACAGGGGCAGGTTGCACCTCCTCAAGCTAAAGTAGAGTCAATTTTAAATTTTCCAACGCCTACCAATAAGAAAGAAATCCAAAGATACTTAGGAATGATTGGATACTACAGGTTTATTTTAAATGTCTCCAGGTTAACAGTACTTTTACCAGATCTTCTCCGAAAGGATGTAAAGTTTGAGTGGTCCTCCGAATGTGAGAAAGTTTTCAGTGCTACGAAATACATTGTATCTAACTATCCTCTTCTCCGTGCCCCTGATTTCACCAGATTTTTCTCCCTAGCTGTTGATGCAAGTAATACTGGGGCCGGAACCGTGTTACTCCAGGAGGATGACTATAATATATTGCATCCTGTTTGCTATTTTAGTAAAAAGTTAAATTCTGCTCAACGTAATTACTCTGTAATAGAAAAGGAGCTGTTAGCATTGATTTTGTCACTCCAATACTTTAGTGTTTGTGTTCAATCTGCCCCTGGTTCCATCACTGTATATACTGACCATCACCCATTAAAGTTTTTGCACAAGTTCCAAAACAAGAACCAAAGACTGACCAGGTGGAGCTTGTTGCTGCAGGAGTACGCCTTAGATGTCAAACATATTAAGGGTGTCCAGAATGTGCTAGCAGATTGTTTGTCAAGAGTTTACAAATATTTTCTAGCGGGGGAGGTGTAACATCCAAAAAGAACCGGATGTGTGACCAGACCCCAACCCGTTGAACGTGACTGTACAACTACAACTACAACTGCAAGAAACGATACCTTTCTTTCCTACGTGACGAGAGAGAGAGAGAAAGCACCCATGCTGGTTCTCCCTCCTTCCTTCTACCTGGTTCGAGCTGGCCTACGTGACTATCCTCACATTCCACAGTATGGGGGGAGGGGGGGGGGGGAAACAACTGTATGGGGGGCTTGAGGCGGGGCGGAACCAGCCCCCCTTCTCTCTCTTCTCCGCCATTCTTGCTGCCTCGCTTACCTGCTCCTCATCTGTAATTGGCCCACACCACCTGCCTGTGTCTGATTGGTGGTGGCACCTGTGTCCTGACTTCTGATTGGATTAGCTTGGACAGGGAAATATATATAAGTCTGAGATTTGATAATTCAAACCAGTGACATTCTGAGCTGGGAGGTGTAAAGAGCTGCATGGAGAGAACAGGCCTGTATAAATAGGTTTTTATATTATTTGTAGGGCGGCCCTAGTGACCCACTACTGTTAGTCCGTGAGTGATCTCGTGATCATTAATTAACCAGAGGTATGTCGAAAACCTTACCTCATTATTGATTTAAGATTTTGTGATTGGAGAAACATATATGTTGGAGTGGTGATTACTTTTGGTGATTTAGAGATAATTTGTAATTGAATATTGTATACTTTACCTTACCTGTTAATAATTAACTGACTTGATGTTAAGCCATTGTCATTAGTAATAGGCATTGTAAAAGTCCTATAAATTGTATTGTCCACTTAAGCCTACTAAGCTTTAATGTTTACTTTAGTGAAATCAGAACGTATGCAAAACGATCCTGAGATCTATATCTTTCATTGCTTATTTTTTTGATTAACTGTAAAATACCTTATTTATGTTTATAAATACAATTCCATTTTATATGTGACTTTGTAATGTTCCCTTACTATCTTGTATTAAGTCAATGTCTTTCAGTAAAAAGAATAAATAAGATAAAATATTAAAGAGATAATAATAATAAACTAGGAGAATAACGAGATAAGAGAAAGAGTAAAACAATTTTTAAAGGGTTAACAAACTTAAATTGATTATATATAATGATCGTAATACTTTATTGATACTTGAGATTAATTGCTTTATTCTATAATTATATAGTGACTTACATACCAAGCTTTTTATATTCTTAATTAATAGCCTACTTCATATTAAACATTCAATGTAACTTTAAATAGTTCCCTGATTAAATATAATTGAAGTGTATCAGAGTATAAAGGATAACTCTCCCAACAACTAAAGGAAAACAAGTAACAACAGTACTAACTTTAATATTTTACGTTCTTTTGGCCTTCAGCTGTTTGCTACACTTTCATATTAACTGTACTATCTTTATTTATTTAGTTAACCACTTTTGAATCAAGATACGTAACAATAATTATATATATATATATATATATATATATATATATATTTATATTTATATGTATACCGGTATATATATACAGTATAAATATATTGCTCTCTCTCTCTCTCTCTCTCTCTCTCTTATTATATATAGCCTTCGGTAGTGTGTTAAATGTCACCAATGTCTTTTCTCTCCCTCATACTCTTCCTTGTTTTGAATAACATAGTGAATGATAAATTATTTAAGATTATTTTACTTCATCAGAACACTAAATATTCACGTTCATATTAGCTTTTTGCTAACCTGCTTGGCTTTTTGTCTATATGATATACTTGCCACATACAGTATACATAAATATAAAGGGGTAGGGTATATTTTGTATCTAGTTACTTATTTTTTTATATATATATTTGTTTCCTCGCTAGACCTGCTCACGCTTAAACAACAAAAGATCCCTCGTCGAGATCATATTTATACATTTTTCGGTAAGAAATATGTCCCAGCCAATGGCCGGTTCCGCCTAAATATACATGAGGAAGAAGGGGGTCTAGAAAAAACTACCTATATCTCCTTAACTGGGTGATGGCTAACACATTAAGGGGATAGGGTTAATTTGTTGGTCTATTTATATATTTGTTTTAATAGATTCCTTTAACTTCTGAAGTGCGCATGGGGGTAATTAGACACCTCTCCCTGTGCGCATGTATTTGAGGTGTTTCCGTCACTAAAATATTCATTGTACCATTAATAGCATTAATACTTATCCATATGCACCTATTATGGGTTGATTATAAAGGTATTAACCTGAAACAACAATAAAACGAGTGAAAACAGGGTTTGGATGGTCAAAATCGGAGATATAGCCCGCGAGTTGTATAATGTATGGGTGAGGCAAGCTGCTTTCCCACCAATTTCCCCCAAGGCCACTGAGACACAGTCAATCGATACTCTCTCTCTCTCTCTTGCATTCGCTTGCTATCAGTGATGACCACACCCTCCAACCGGATTTCTAATGTTAGCACGAAAATATACCTCAGAATAAGGGAATAACAGGGAAAATAGGTGATAACTGAAGGAGAGGAGGAAAGTGGGGAAGGAGGGGAGGTAGAGGACTGAGATTTTGCATGGCCCAGGGGCCAAAAAAAAAAAAATAAATAAAAAAAAAAAAATAATAAAATAAAAAAAATGTCAATGTCAAAAGTTGATTTTTTTTTTCACTCACTCTTAAGAGTCTCCCTGCAGTCCGCCGGGGGAACTCTTAAGAGTCTCCCTGCAGTTCCCGGGTTAAGAAACACTCCCTAGCCCCTCTTTCGAGATAAATGTGTACATTTGTCGGTAGAAAAATGTCGCGGCCAAAGGCCGATTCTTCCTAAAATTACAAGCTCGCTTTCGCTCACCATGAAAATAATTGAAACCTAAATGGCAAGAAGGGTCAAAGTAATGACAACAAAATGGGTTGAAAGGGATTAAAATTATTGCAAAACAAAGTGAACGAAAGTCTTAAAATCTGAAAACTAATGGGGCCAAGCATGAGAGAGAAGGGTGGGCCAGAAGAGCCAACCATACCCCCTTAAAATAATTGTCGTTGCCAAACATATCCGGTAATAACACAATAATTGACCTTAGTATGTACAGTTGCCCACATATGTTTTCTTCCTCTCCGTGATCTTATACATGAATATATTATACTGTGCGTGAGTGAATTACTAGTGTAGTTTCTAGTGCAGTGGTTAACTCATTTAACTAGTCAACTGATCATACAAAAGACATCACACTCGCAATTCATTCATACTAATCTTACTTTCATACATAAGATCACGAAGAGGAACAGAACATATGTGAGCAACTGTATATCGGCCAACAAAGATGACATTAAGAGACAGTGTTTTGTTCTGAACCCCCTTCTCTTTCATCTTAGCCTCATTAGTTTTCCTTGCTTTATCAATGTTATCACCTTTCGTACTATTGAGGTGTCGACTTTTTTGTTTACCTGGCGAGCGATAGCGAGCTTGTAGTTTAGGCCATCGGCCGGCCGGGACATGTTGGGATGTATTTTTTAAGTTTGATAGAGATGTAGGGAGTAAACTAAAACAAATATATACAGCATGCCGGTAATACTCACAAATAAATAAAGGAATATAATTACGTTCCCTGAAAGGGATAGATATATGTATGTCAATCAAGATATTTAGGAAGATATAATGTAAAAGAAACTAAAGACATAATAGCAAAAACCTATTATTGTGCTGGTTAAATTCTGTGTTGACCTTTTTAAAATGTCAATATCTGGCAAAAGTAGCATAATTAAAAGTAGTTTTGTCTCGGATATCCCGGTTGGTCCCTGTATTATTGTCAGTATATGTACATTTTCACGTGGGTATTTTATTTGTCTATATTATTCACATTTGTTTGTCAATATTGACCAACAACTTTTGAGATTGATACTAATGGTAAAAGTTAAATGAGATTATATCAATCTAACATTTAGGTTCATACTACTATCAAATGGAAGAACAACAGAAGACTGGATGAATCTGGTGATCAGTTATTCTAGTTGAGATAGAGAGAGAGAACTATCACCATTTGTTTTCAAATATATGATTATTTAATATATATAACAAATAAATCCAATATAAATAGTAGCTTTAAATAGTAATACAAAGTACGTCCTAAGAAATTAATTCACACTTAATGGATATATGTTTCAAACAAATATTCATGATACTCGATATATTGTGTATGCCAGGGATAGATTACATGAAATTATCTAGAGATAATTCTCACAATATTGTTTTAAGGTTGATTTTACAAATTATTGTATGTATTTGAAGAACTTAATACATGTCTTCCACGTCGGATAGATGGCTCTTGTAAGGGGGAATGGTTTATTTATTTCTGTTTCCTCCCTAGACCTCCAACAAACTTAAGACAAAAAAAAAAAAACACCCCTTATACCCCTTTCGAGATAAATGTGTACATTTTTAGATAGACACATGTCCCGGCCGAAGGCCAGCTTCCTCTTAAACAACAGGTTCGCTATACCTCGCCAGGAACAAATCAACACCTTCTAGGGCACGAAAGGTCGTAAGATTGACACAGTAATTGGGCTACAAATCATAAAATCGCCAAATTAGTGGGCCGAACGTATTTAATTCTGAAAACTAATGGTAATAAAAATGAGTGAGAAGGGGGTCCAGAAAAAACAACCCTCCCTCTTCAGTACTGATAAATGGTTGTTCAACTTTGATCAGACTGTGACCGAGGTACCTTATATATTGTACAGTCACGCTAATAATTCGTGTGCTTCCTTCACAAAATAAACTGTGTTTAACTAGATAATGTTCTATTCAGCAGAACTTTTACAAGGTTTGACAAATTCGTTACTGTAGCAAGCGACGGGAGATCCTTACCTTCGGAGTGTTGTTAAGTATTTTATTAATGAGACAAAGAAACATTAAAAGAGAAGTCGATTTTTTACAAAGTATAGTACTAATCTAAACCTTCCTCGATGTTAATACCCACCAGGTTCTCCACCAGACAGCCACTTAACCTTTCCACACTAATACCATTATCGTACAGAAAAAGCAGTAGGAGTTTCAAACAAAATTAAAATTAATCCTTGTGGGATAATTATGTGGCGGGTGTTACGACCGGCACTACGAAATAAACAAGGGCACTCAATATTGGACTAGATGATAGGCTATATCTGCAACAACGGTACGCTAATTCCAAACCCTCGAACTATTACGCCGGTGAACAAAACACTTAAAACCCTCCAGAGTTAATCTACAGGATAACAGGGTATCAATTAACTGGGTTTTAGTGCACTTCTACAAAGGCTTACCGATGACGGCAAAGCCTACTCATAACAGGAGTACTTTACGTTAATAAAATGCTCTTAAGTAATAAAAATGCTTGAATAAACTATGATAAGATTTAATAAAGGAGTATAGGCTTACGTTAACTTTAGTGTGAGTCTGTACTCAACACTAAACTCTACAATGCTCTATGAAAACACTGGAAGTCTAGTCCTACAACAATCAGATAAAGAATCTTCTGAAAACGTCTGATGCTCTAAGATGCTCGTTAATATAGAACAGAAATAATGCAGGGGCAGGACACCAAAGCGTGTATCTTAAATGCACCAATAAGTAGGATACATACAGGGTGATTCAGTAACCCTTTTCATAAATTTAATGGCAAATTCGGGAGACAAAAATAAGACTAATTTACTCTATGACCCTTTGGGTGAGTCTTTGATATGATGGAGATATTACACCTTTAAAGTTATCGATAGATAAAAAAGAAAAAAATTAAGGAGTGAGAATGAAAATGTCGTTGCTAACTGGCAGGGTAGCGTAACCAAGACTTGGTATCAAAATGTATACTGTAATACTGTATTGTAAAGTATTTGTAAATAAAGTAGGCCTATGTACAAACATGAGATCTTCATTAACCATAAATTTATTTATGATAAAATAATAACAAAAACCAACTTAATGAGAAGCTTTAAAGCACCACATGAAAAAATTACTGTACAAACCATCAACAGCACCAATCAATAATAATAACAATAAATTTCACAATACTGTATAAATAATAATAATAATAATAATAATAATAATAATAATAATAATACAACTACGACTATTACTACTACTACTACAGCTACGATGAATAGAGTATTAATTATGATGATGGTGATAAAATGCTAATGTTCTTTTGAGCATTGAGACAACTGCTACCATATGCAACCATTTACATACGTGTAAGCAAGAACATCTATCTTAGATTCATGTACAAATTGATTCCAGATTCATTAAGACGAGCGGAGTATCAAAGCTCAAAGTCGTCAGTCACCCTCCTCCACTTACTCCCTCTCCACCACTTACTCCTCTCTTCCTCTTACTTATCCTCCGCCGCCTGCTTCTCCCGTACATACTACTAATACAATGATTATTAATAATAATGATGATGATAATACAAATACAATAGTAATGTACCTTTGTAAATTGCGAAACGAACTGCACCAGCTACCGTATGCAGCCATTTTGATACCAAGTCTTGGTTACGCTACCCTGCCAGTTAGCAACGACATTTTCATTCTCACTCCTTAGATTTTTTTCTTTTCAATCTATCGATAACTTTAAAGGTGTAATATCTCCATTATATCAAAGACTCACCCTAAGGGTCATAGAGTAAATTAGTCTTATTTTTGTCTCCCGAATTTGCCATTCAATTTATGAAAAGGGTTGCTGAATCACCCTGTATATATATAACAAGGGAGTGCAACAACTCTGTGGCAGCACTAATAATCGCCACTCAAAACAGTACATCCTTAGCCAACTTAAAATGTAAAACTTGCAAACTAAACAAACCAAAATTGGGGCAAGGACAATATAAAGTCAAATTAAATTATCAAAATCGCTATGTGGAAACAACGCTTACTAAAATGAAAATTATTAAATAAAAGAACACAATCCACCACATAGGGTGTACATTACTACATGAGCAAGTTAATCTGTTTCCAAGCAAACTAATCGCCATATAAACGCACTTATCGTCACGTTAAAGTAGTCAAGTTTGGGAAGTCCGGGACGTTCTGGCAATATTTACTAAACTCTGCATGAATAAAGAAACTACATGTTAAATGTCAAAAGTATTTAAAATCAAATTTGTAACATGACAAGACATTAAAAATAGTACAAAATTAAATATTGATAAGATATCTATCTATTACAAAATAATATAAAAACAGTACAGCACTCACTAACGATAGTGCTATCGGGTAGGCTACCTGTAAGCATAGCATGCCTCAAGTGACCCCTATCAATAACTACCCTACAAATAACCTACATTTATAGCACAAATAAACTAAGGAAATCGCAAAAGTAAGCAATTGATACTATCGACAATGAATACATATAATATAAAGACAAATAATTGCAAAATATGAAGTAACAACAGATTTTTAAACAAATAGTACTCTTTTAACAAGAACAAGTTTAAAAATCATCAATATTAATATTAATAATAGAAAAAGAAAAAGATAAACAATAAATACAGACAAAAAGTAAGCAGAGGTTATACAAGAACCTTCAAGTTAAAAATGCTTGATTAAAATTATTATTGATGTCAAATTGTAGAATACAGTCACAATAATTGACCCTAAAAAGATTAAATTTATGGAACAATTTACTTGCCTCAAAACCTCTGTCCACTAAGAGTCTGTATAGTAACCTAGCTCTAGCCCAAAAGTCATCTACTTTAGTGCAGATTTTACAAAATCTTATTAATTGGGAATAAAAACAATTAGAAGTTATTTTACTATTGATATTACTACTAGGGAAAGGAAAGTTTATTACGTTAAAATTAAAATCATCAACTTTGTGATATACTTTAACCTGTGGAGCCCCGACTAGTTTTGTAATGTTTGCGCACCAGAACCCGGCCGGTTTTCAAAAAATGGTTTTATTCCAGAAACAATAGCGAATGGGTTAGGAATGAAGGAAAACACGAAAAAACCGCTCAAAAAGCTTAAAAAATGGTCCTACAGAGCCCCCGAAAACGGATTTTACAAGAGTTAAAAATTGAAGGCAATTACCCCCACTTGCGCGCTCGCGCGCACGCACGTGGACTTTGAGAGTTTTCAACTATCGGCACGGTTGCATGGGATACGTACACAGTTCCCATACAAATCTGAGCCCTCTTGAGTGGCTACACCTGAGGTTACGGTCGGCGCAATTAGGGTGACGCGTCAGGCGCGTCTCTGGGGCTGTGCGTTGCATACATCGCCGACGCGTCAGACGCGTCGCTGAGGCTGTACGGGTTAAGTATGCACTGTTCATTAACAATCTCTATATTTATTTCAAGAAAATTTTCAACTTTATAATTTACGTTACATTGTGTGAGGGGAATAGAATTAGGGTAAATAAGTTTAGCAACTTGATTAAAATTTAACAAATTGCAAACGAGAATTAACAGCCAAACTGGGTTGTGCACTATGCATCAACCTAGGCTAAAATAAGGCGTGAATAATTCCTAAAGCATACACAATTAAAGTTAATAAACACAATGCTGTCTTTCTCACTAATAAAGTCTAGCAGTGGCATAAAAAGGTACTAGAAACTAGGCAGAGCGCAAGCATGCTCGTAGCCTACTGTCTCCCCTTGAACAGATTTCCCTTATGTTACGTTAAGTGACTTGGAGGCTCTCTTGGTAAGTCCAGATCTCAAGTATCTGGTCTTACCCTGGCGCTCCACAAAGGTCAACAAATGAGTAGCAAGTATGCAGTGAGATTAGGCAAGAGCCCTTCACTTGTATACTGCTACACTCGCAAAGGAAAATATGCACAATGGTTACAGGCTAGCTAGCTTCGTCGATGTTGTACAGGCTCTGACTTTCCACATAACTCAGACACCGACAAAGATACCTTCCACTGTCTAGCATTAAATTAAGAGAGAAGCTCAATATTAGGAGCACCCCAACACTATGGTACCATTTGACTATGACTCTAAATCCCTAAACTAGTGCAAACATATATGGAGAGCTGGTGCTGGTAATACGACTGGCCGACTATGGAAGTCGTATGCAGAACCAGATGGGATAAGTAATTGAATAAAGAGAGAAGTATGAAACCGAAGAAGTTCAGCGAGAGAGATAGTAGTATAGAGGGTTATATGGGGGACAGAATTGCAAGGGACATGTAGGACCTAGCACACCAAGCCTAGCTCTGCAGGAGACCCAAGGATAGGAGCCCGCACCACCGTCCCAGGACCGCGGCCGCCAATCACAGATGACTACGTCATGAAGAGCAAGCTTTCTATGACGTCGACAGGGCTGCCGGCCAATCACGGGCGTGGGAAACTCCTCGGAGCTTGGGGGGCAAACGTACATACACACGCACAAACTACCACCACGCTGCCTACCCCGCTCTCTCTCTCCTTAACTTCACACCATGCATCTTATATTCTAGCAATATATAATACTTCTAAGTGTCACAGACAAGAATAAAGATCACCACTGATCTGTCTGTGACAACATGTACTCTATGAAAGAAAGAACATCGTTCTACGATTATTGTAGCCCATATCACTGCCCTGGCGAGCGCCAGCGATTCACGAGCGCATTCTGGCAAGCTGGCCAGAGTAACCCCGCCCAAGGATGTGGGACGTTTCAGCCACAGGCGAACCCCACATCTGACCAGACAGAATGCCCATCAACCCCGCATCACCTAGCCACTCTCCCAAGTTGTGAAAACAAGGCATGTGACACCTGCCAGCGTTGGCAGAATCGCCTCCCGGTAGCCACTAGCACTCGCCAGGGCAGTGAAATGGGCTACAGTCTGTCTACAATGTTGTACTTTCTTTCTTGTGAATCGTCATGTCACAGGCAGGGTAGAAGTGGTCTTTGTTTTCGCCTGTGACAATGCATTGTATTTTATATCATGAGTTGAACATAAGATGCATTGTAGTGAAGGAGAGAGAGAGAGAGAGCGAGCGAGCAGGGTGGGGGAGGTGAGTGTTGCTTTTCCTCCTCCTCCCTCCTCCCTCCCGGAGGAGTTGTTCGCCCGCGTGGTCTTTTCTCTCGGTTTTGATTGGCTGGTGGTTCCTGGCGCCTTCTGCAGGCCTGCTGCCGGGTGACGTAGCGGCCTGTGATTGGCTGACCACCGTGCCTTTGTGTGGGATCCTGGAGGGGTCCAGAGGAGCTATTCTCCTCAGAGCTTTCCTGACTAGCATACCCTTCACATGTCCCTTGCCCCCCTGTCTCCCGACTTCTACCTATAGAGCACTTTCTCTCTCTCTCAACTTCTTACCTCTCATTCTTCTACTCTATTTAATATCATAACTTCCCTTTGGTTCTGCACGATTTCATATATCGGCCATCGTATTATATGCTGAAGCTCTCAGATAACACATGTTTAGTTAGGCATTTTGGAAGGGTTACCAATTTTGTCTGTAGAGGTTTGACACACTCACGGTGTCTCCCATCCTGTATCTTGGTGGTCTGCTGGGGGATTTAATGCTAGACTGGGATAAGGCTACTGGTGTTGTGATTTCCATGTGTACTAGGTTTTGTTGAACCTGTACAATCGCAACGGAGACGTGGGAAGCCTAGGTGGTCTTTCTGACTGTGTACCTTGTGAGTTTAGCACTGTGTTGCGAGTGAGGGCTTTTGCCTCTGCCACCCAACACTGTGCTAACTCGTTTGCTTTGACTTTGAGAGGGTCGCCAGGAGAGAACCAGATACTAGCGATCTGGATCTCTCAAGAGAGCACCCCGTCAATTAACGTAATTTGGCCGCACAGCCTTAAGGACTTCGCTAGGCTACGAGCCGCTTGCTCAGCCATTGTTTCCTAGCCTACTACATCCCAGCTAGACTTTATTCGCCTAGCAGACACCAGATTTAGATTATAAACTCTTTCGGTTATGTATGCATTATTATTCACGGCATTTATTAGTCTAGGTTGTTGTTGAGTTGCACAACTCTAGTAGGCTGTTTCGTTGATGAGGAAGTACTTCTTTTGCTGTTTGAGTTCCTACTATTGCGCAGTTATTATTCTAACCCTATATGTCTTTACAATTGTCATATCCTGTTCCTGCTTTATACTACAGTTCAAAATCCGATACGATCATCTTACCCTAGCATCAGACTTTCTTCAGAAGATTCCTGCTCGATGCTTTGGGACTTTCGTTCACTTTCTTTAGTATAGGAGTGACAGTTCATTATTGTTTAGAGTAACTTTAAATATACTTTCTTCTAGTTTGCATTAAATCATTGGAGTGATTTAATTAAGATCTCTATCTTTTCCTAGTATACCTTATTACCGTAATTGTATGTTGTTGTGATCAGGCTGTATCAGAGATCATCAGCCTGTAGTACACTTATACTGAGTTATAGGATACCCCGTTATCGCAGATTTAACTCTGGAGGGTATAGGTGTTTTTGTGCGCCGGCATTATAAGTTCAGGGGTTGGATCTAGTGTTACCGTTGTGGCTGTGTGCTTTCCTAGTCCAATGATTAAGAGCCCTTGTTTTATACGAGCCCCGGTCGTAACAAATGGCGACCTTGCTTAGGATTTTGTGAACTTAGAGAAATATTGCAGGAGTGTTGTGGTCATTTGTTTCTGTTTGAAGGAATATAGTGGACACGTGATTTTTTTTTTGGCAAGTAGTATAACACTTAAGAGTCTTCGAGCATCTTGTATTTTTGAGTGAATAGTGCTGCATAAGAGTTTAGGTACTTCTTTTTTTTTTATAAACGTTGAGAATTTTCGGTGGACACTATGTCGGACGACGGATCAGTGTACAGTGAGGACACAGTACGGGAAACAGACTCTGAGGTGCAGCAGCGGGGTTTGTTAGATGACATTAGAGTTATAGCTAGTGAGGAGGATGCAAGGAAGTTTCTGGAGATACCTATTACTGTTGACCGGGTGTCGGGGATTGATCGGTATGGTCTCCAGTGTTTGGCCACGGTCATGGGGCATGTGGGCACTAGCAGCATGTCGAGAGGTGACCTGGTGGCCTGTGTGCTCGGCGGAGTGCGTGGGGCTTCGGGTGGAGCGGGAGCTGGGGCACCTTCGGCCCAGCCCCCATTCCACTCGACTCCTACCATGGCGCCCCCTCGGGCTCCGGAGCCGGGTACGTTCCCGCAGGCCGATAGTCACTGGCAGCATGGTTTGTCACAGGGTGGGTCTCCAATTGTTGCATCTCCTCCTCCTCAAGGTTTAACTGCAGATATGCTCTTCCAGCTTGAGATGGCTAAGATGCAGCTGCAGCAGAAGCGGGAATCTGAGCAGCAGCAGCGGGAGTTTGAGATGGTTAAGATTCAGGCTGAGGAGAGAAGGGCCAGATATGAGCTCGAGCAACGGCAGCGAGAGAGTGAGGCTGAGGAGAGAAGGGCAGATATGAGACTGAGGCTGAGGAGAGAAAGGCGAAGTACTGTGCAGACATAGATCTTGAGAAGTCTAGGGTGGAGTCGACAGGGCAGCGTCTCGGTTCTGGGAATCGAGGTCTTGATCAGTCGTTATCGCAGCTGCTCAAGTTCGTCCCTGTATTTGATGAGTCGGGTGTCACTGAATTTTGTATGCGTTTTGAGAAGAAGTGCCGGGAGCACCAATGGCCCGAGGTTAAGTGGGCAGCCCTTGTTTCCTCTAGGTTGGTTGGCAAAGGACTCAAGGCATATGATGCGTTGCCTTTGGAGTCGTGCATCGATTACGAGGTATTGAAGGAGGCTGTCCTGCGGGCATATGAGTTACAACCAGAGACGTACAGATTGAAGTTCCGGGGTGTAACGAAGGGTCGTGAGTGCACCTTTCTTGAGCATGCCCGGGATCTGTCCGATGCATTTAGAAACTGGCTGCGTTCTGAGAAGGCATCGACGTTTGAGGAGTTGAAACAGCTGATGCTTCTAGAACAATTTTTTTAAGTGTACGGGCAGCGATCTGACGTTGAATCTTAAAGAGAAAAACGCAAGAACTCTTCAGGAGGCAGCTGAGATGGCTGACCTTCGGATGTCACTGATTCGTGGGTGTGGGTCTGCACAACGGAACGATGCAGGTAATAAGGGGCGCAACACTCCACCCCCCCGAGTCAGTGATACACCATATAACCATTACAACAAGAGCAACGATACTAAGTCTGACCATAAACCTAATACCGTCCCGTTTAAGAAGGGTCAGGGCCCTTCCCCACCTCAAGGGAAGCCCAAGGGGGAGTTAGAGTGTTTTCATTGTCATGAGAAGGGGCATTTTGCAAGAGCCTGTCCAAGCAAGCTACCTAGTGCAGTTGTGTCTTTGGCTCGCAACATTGGGGTGTCCCCGAAGTCGTCTGAGTTTGCCCGGGGTATAACGTCAGAGGCTGGGACACAGCCAGTGGAGAAGAATCTGGAAGGCTCGAACCCTGTCCGCGATGTCTTTTGTGACCATCGAGGGCATGGCTGCGTGAAGTGGGCTGGTAAGAAGCATGGAGTTGAGCTGTTGCGAGACACGGGTGCCTCTCAGACTTTAATGAAGAACTTTACTGGTAGACCAATAAACGCGGCACGGGTGGTTGTGGTGCAGGGTATCAATGCTGTCAAGTCATACCCGTTGGTCAGGATGGAACTGGAGGTGGATGGTGTGACACGAGAGTTGGATGTGGGTGTTGTGGAGAACTTGCCTGTTGGGGGCGTCGACCTCCTTCTCGGCAACGACTTTGCGGTGCCTACTTCTGAGGTTTCACCCTTAGTCGTTGCCGAGAAGCCGGCCGACGTGAGTAGGGAGGAACAGGAGTGGGTAGAGGAATGTCAAGTACAACCTATGGTGTGCGTTGTTACAAGACCTCTTGCATCCAAAGTGTCACAGCCTATTCCTCAGTCTTCTGATCAACGGAGGAACGGTTGGAAGAAGATGGCTAATGTTGGTAACAGTTTGAAGAGTTTAGTACCAGCGGCTCTTCTTGGCAACTCAGTATTGGCACCATTGTTGGAGTCTGGAGAAGCCCCAGGACCTGTCACAGCTAGTGAGGAGGTAGAGCAGGAAGAGACTCCGAGGCAGCAACGTTACACACGGAGAGAAAAAAGGGTTGCTCAGTTTGATATTGGGGGAGGACTTGGGTTGCTTCGGAAGCATCTAGACCACTTTGGTTCCCTCAGATATTTGTAAACTGCAGTTGGAGGATCCGGAAGTTCAGAAGTGTGGTAATGGTGCTGTCGAGATCAAACACGAGGACGGGGAAACATGTCATGTGAACCTGTTGGAGGAGTTTGTGAGGCAACCACCTGAGCAGCCTACTGTCCCTGCGTTGGTCTGCAGCGGCCAAGGTGGAGAAGGAGAGGGGGGCAGTAGGGCACAGGTGGAGGAGAGTAGGGATTATCATGTCTCGGCGGAGCAGTGGGCGGGGGACACGAGTCTGGTGGCTGCGGAAGCGCTAGAGCACCTGCCTGAGCAGCAGTGTGCAGCGCTCCAGCACCAGCTCGGTTCATACCCCACTGGTCGTGCCGAGCCCCTGAGCCTCACAACTCAGGCGGTGCAAGATGTTCAGCGGGCAGGTCACGTGAATGTTGGGAGACCGTTAGCCTCGTTGTTTCGGTGGTTCGAGGTGGGCGACGAGGCTTTGGCATGGTTGTCAGATCAGGGTCGACCCATGGCTGCCAAGGGTGGTGGTCAAAAGGAGGACTTTGAGCAGATTGGTGAGGTTGGCTGTGGCATAGAAGTGCCCAGTCGTCGCATAGCCTCCCAATGCTGCTCTAGTCGAATGCAACAGCCCTACCATAGACCGACTGTATCTGGCCATGTCGCTAAAAGCGGTGATGCTGTGCAGGCAGATGTAGTCGTAAGGAATGCGGGGGTGCGCATGTACGGTATCGGTGGGGAAGCCTTAGCAATTGTAAACTATGGGAGTGACTGCACAGATGGTACTGATTGTCCCTCTCATGACCTGGCTGTTCTAGGGACGAAAGTGGAGAAGGAGGGAGACTACAGGTTAGAAGCTGCGGTCTCGGCTAGGTTGTGGAAGGGCACTAGGATTGTTATTCTGCGAGATAAGTTGTTTACGAGGCTGTGGCAGTGCATCCACATGTTTGTTGCTTCTCCAGGCCTGATGTACGGTGTAGAATCCGACATGCAGGCTGGAGATTGTGCAAGGCTCAGTTTAATTCCCTACTGTATAAATCCTGCTCGACAGCCTGTGGTGCAAGCAGAGCTGGATCATGTGTTGACGAAGGGTCTGAGGGATAAGGAATGTCGTGAGTGGTCGTTGCCTGTAACTTTGCAACCTGTGTTAAGTGGCAAGATCAGTGAGTGTGTTGATTCCGAGAGTGTGTGTGCATTATCCCTGACAGACGCCTATACTTTATCGAGAGTTGACGACACCATAGACCGCCTCGGGGCTGCATCGCCTATCACGAAGGTAGAACTAGTGAAAGGTTATTGGCAGGCCCCGTTGCCGGAAAGAGCGAAGAGAAATACCAGTCTTGTGTTGAACTGGGCAGTTTATCAGTGCCAGGTGTTGTTGTGACGCCGGAACACAAGTTGGATGTGTGGCATGCTAAGGGCAATGATAATGTTGTGGCTGATTGTTTGTCACGGGAGGGTTTGTTTGCAGGAGAATCCTCGCCGTTCAGTCAGTGTGTGTTGAGAGTGGAGAAAAACTAGGCTTGCCCCTGTAAGTGCAGCCACCATAAACATATTAAAAAAATTAAAATTCTATAAAAACTCTTTCTTTTGATAGTTAATTGTAAGTTGCCTATGTTATAGCTAAAGTCCTAAGTTGAACCTGTCTTTCACTTAGGAGGCTGGGTTCTGTGAAGCTCGCTCTTGGAGCATAGCAGGCTAAAATTATACTATTATGTTTGGGAGGGGTTATAAGATTTTCTTTATGTTGATATGTTGTTTTATGTAAGATTGAGCTTTGCATTTCATTTCTGGCGGAGTGGCTATGTGTGACCGGTCTTGTCGGCATTCTGCCTTGTCAGATATCGTGCTCGCCTAATGTTGAGCGTCCTATATCTTGGGCGGGGTGTGACGCCTGCCAGCATTGGCAGAATCGCCTCCCGGTAGCCACTAGCATTCGCCAGGGCAGTGAAATGGGCTACAGTCTGTCTACAATGTTGTACTTCAACATAAGATGCATTGTAGTGAAGGAGAGAGAGAGAGCGAGCGAGCAGGGTGGGGGAGGTGAGTGTTGCTTTTCCTCCTCCTCCTCCTCCCTCCCGGAGGAGTTGCTCGCCCGCGTGGCCTTTTCTCTCCGTTTTGATTGGCTGGTGGTTCCTGGCACCTTCTGCAGGCCTGCTGCCGGGTGACGTAGCGGCCTGTGATTGGCTGACCACCGTGCCTTTGTGTGGGATCCTGGAGGGGTCCAGAGGAGCTATTCTCCTCAGAGCTTTCCTGACTAGCATACCCTTCACATGTCCCTTGCCCCCTGTCTCCCGACTTCTACCTATAGAGCACTTTCTCTCTCTCTCAACTTCTTACCTCTCATTCTTCTACTCTATTTAATATCATAACTTCCCTTTGGTTCTGCACGATTTCATATATCGGCCATCGTATTATATGCTGAAGCTCTCAGATAACACATGTTTAGTTAGGCATTTTGGAAGGGTTACCAATTTTGTCTGTAGAGGTTGACACACTCACGGTGTCTCCCGTCCTGTATCTTTGTGGTCTGCTGGGGGATTTAACGCTAGACTGGGATAAGGCTACTGGTGTTGTGATTTCCATGTGTACTAGGTTTTGTTGAACCTGTACAATTGCAACGGAGACGTGGGAAGCCTAGGTGGTCTTTCTGACTGTGTACCTTGTGAGTTTAGCACTGTGTTGCGAGTGAGGGCTTTTGCCTCTGCCACCCAACACTGTGCTAACTCGTTTGCTTTGACTTTGAGAGGGTCGCCAGGAGAGAACCAGATACTAGCGATCTGGATCTCTCAAGAGAGCACCCCGTCAATTAACGTAATTTGGCCGCACAGCCTTAAGGACTTCGCTAGGCTACGAGCCGCTTGGCTAGCCATTGTTTCCTAGCCTACTACATCCCAGCTAGACTTTATTCGCCTAGCAGACACCAGATTTAGATTATAAACTCTTTCTGTTATGTATGCATTATTATTCACGGCATTTATTAGTCTAGGTTGTTGAGTTGCACAACCCTAGTAGGTTGTTTCGTTGATGAGGAAGTACTTCTTTTGCTGTTTGAGTTCCTACTATTGCGCAGTTATTATTCCCGTGCCAGTTAACCCTATATGTCCTTACAATTGTCATATCGTGTTCCTGCTTTATACTACAGTTCAAAATCCGATACGATCATCTTAACCTAGCATCAGACTTTCTTCAGAAGATTCCTGCTCGATGCTTTGGGACTTTCGTTCACTTTCTTTAGTATAGGAGTGACAGTTCATTATTGTTTAGAGTAACTTTAAATATACTTTCTTCTAGTTTGCATTAAATTATTGGAGTGATTTAATTAAGATCTCTATCTTTTCCTAGTATACCTTATTACCGTAATTGTATGTTGTTGTGATCAGGCTGTATCAGAGATAATCAGCCTGTAGTAGTAGTGCACATATACTGAGTTATAGGATACCCCGTTATCGCAGATTTAACTCTGGAGGGTATAGGTGTTTTTGTGCGCTGGCATTATAAGTTCAGGGGTTGGATCTAGTGTTACCGTTGTGGCTGTGTGCTTTCCTAGTCCAATGATTAAGAGCCCTTGTTTTATACGAGCCCCGGTCGTAACACCTCAAAGACACACCGATGTTGCTCACTAGTGACACCACTGCTGTAGGCGGTGTGCTCGGACATGAGCGCGCAATATGCCCCTTCTTATGACACCTGAAATATTCCACCTCACTCTTGGACTTCCTCTGAGGTGAGGAAGGGCCCTGGCCTTTCTTAAACGGGAAGGGTTTCGACTTGGGTTCATAATTGGCAACAGTACTCTTACATGGATAATTATATGTTGTGTCATTAATTCGGGGGGTGGAGTGGTGCGCCCCTTGTTACCTGCCTCCGCTCTCTGTGCAGACCCGCACCCGCGAATCAATGACAACCTGAGGTCAGCCAGCTCAGCCGCCTCTTGTAGAGTTTTCGGTCGCTTTTCTTTAAGGTTAAGAGTCAAGTCACTGCCAGTACATTTAAAAAATTGTTCCAGCAACACTAGTTGTTTTACTGAATCAAAAGTAGTTGCCTTCTCCGACCTTAACCAATTTTCAAATGCATCTGACAGCTCTCTAGCGTGTTCCTGGAAAGTACTCTCCTTTCTTTTTGGAACCGCCCTAAACTTCAGCCTATAGGTCTCTGGCTGTAGCTCATACGCCCTCAGGACAGCCTCTTTCAATAACTCGTAATTCACACAGGAATCTAGCGGCAAAGCATCGTACACCTTGAGTGCTTTCCCCGTCAATTGTGAAGAAACGAGGGCTGCCCACTTCTCCTCGGGCCATTGGTGCTCCTGGCACTTTTTCTCGAACCGGAGAAAAAATTCTGTAACTCCCAACTCGCCAAACACTGGAACCAACTTAAGTAGATGCGACAGGGACTGGTCATGGGCTCGACCCCCCTGGGCGACCCGGTTCCTCGTCACCTCTACACGAGTTTTCTCTAGGTCAACATCGGCACAATATCTCTCAGACTCAAACTTGCGCTCAGACCTCCGCTCCCTGCTGCTTCGAGCTCGAGCTTCCTGCTTTTGCTCAAGCTGGCTCTGCTCGAGCTCGAGCTTCCGCTGCTCAAGCTCAGCCTCATGCTTCCGCTGCTCGAGCTCAGCCTTTTGCTGCTCAAGCTCAGCCTCATGCTGCTCAAGCTCAGCCTCATGCTTTCGCTGTTCAGCCTACTGGTGAAGTTTGGCGAGCTCGAGCTGAAACAACATCTCGGCAGACAAACCTTGAGGAGGGGGTGCTACTATTGGGGACCCACCCCGTGAATCACCTAGAGGCATACCCAACCGCCAGCGGGCATCGGCCTGCGGGAACGTACCCAGCTCCGGAGCCCGAGGGGGCGCCATGATAGGAGTCGAGTGGAATGGGGGCTGGGCCGAAGGTGCCCCAGCTCCCACTCCACCCGAAACCCCACCCAGCACACAGGCAGCCAGCTCACTTCTCGACATACCGCTAGTACCGGAAAACCCTAAGACCGTGGCCACACACTGCAGTCCGTACCGGCCTAGCCCCGACACCCGGTCCGGCGACATAGGCTTCCCCCCAAAAATCCGAGCATCCTCCTCACTGTTCACCACCCGAACGCCGCTTAACAACTCCACCTTCTCCACCTCCTCGCCTGCCTCTCGCACTGTGCCGTTACTATGCTCAGACCCGTCCAGTGACATGATGGAGTCAACAAAAAACTTCTCAAGTCCAGACAAAATAGCCAACTCTTGCGTAGCTTTATTCACCAAAAAATATTCGAAGATGTTCTTGAGTGCAATACTAGGTCACCAATAACTCCAACAAGTTCTATGTATCCTCAAAACAATGTCTACTGCCAACAATGCGAAAAATAAATTCAACCCCCAAATGGCAATAAGATTTCTCCAAAAAAAAATGCAATATTCAGTTTACTAT